>PVJN01019314.1:0-37718 GCA_004026805.1 Lasiurus borealis | reverse complement strand
AAAAAAATACTTCATTTTTGCAATATTCTGTCCTGTAAGCTTCTAAAGTGTAGACTTACGTGTAAATAGACTCTGTTTTGTTTACCACAGTATCTCAGCACACTGCCTTGTATGCAGTAGTTACTTTTATTTGTGAAATTTCTGAATCAATAGATAGATGGGAAGGGGACTGAGAGTGAGAGAGATTGATTTATTCAAGATTAGACAACAATGTGGTAGCAATTTTGGGATTAGATCAGGGTTTTTCTATCCATGGACCCAGAATTCTTTGTACAACAGTGTGCTGCGTGCCATAGACCTATCATACGATTGGACTGCTAGATGCTCTTGTTGTGTGGCCTTAGGCAAATTCCCCAGTTATCCCTTCTATAAACTAAAGTATTAAACAACTATCTTTTCTCCTTTCCATCTTTGGCTGTTCATGTGGCCTCCAACCACAGGATGATAAGTGTCTACCAAGAACCCGGGAAGCCTCATTCCATTCTCCTTGCCAACCCAGAGCTAGAAATCATGTAATCGCTCCTCAACAACTACTTCCTGTTTCAGTGGTGGTGTGGTTGTGGTCAGGGTATACAGATTGAAACAGAAAGTAAGTTTGGGTTCTGAGGGAAGAAGGCAATTGGGGTACCTACTTATGCCCCTTTTTTTACTCAGGATGGCACATTGAATGCTTGGGTTCATCATATATTTTGGAGCTTTTTTATTCTTCATTTTAAATGTGGGGGCTTGCTCATTTTCTTTTTAACTTGTGGAAGAAAGCCACAAAGCTGTTCTCTGTAGCCCTCGATTCATTGGCTGCTCCTTGAATGCACACAACACACAACATGTGGCACTACATTTAGTAGACACTCAGAGAGGGCTGATGGAACCTGTGGAGGGAATGGATTCTGGGTTGTGAGTCTGTTGCACTTATTTGAAGTCTGTTTACAGGCCCTGCAGAGGTCTAAGCGGCTCTGACTACAAGAAAGGGTTTGGGCCGTGGCACTGCTGGGTCAGAAGCCTGCCCTGTGCCAGAGCCCTATCTGAGAAAATTATATATTTGCACTCCAATTATGGTTTTAAATTTTTTCTCTACAGCCCTGGCCAGTGTGGCTCGGTTGATTGGTGAATCACCCCATGCACCAAAAGTCAGATTCAATTCCCAGTCATCAGGGTGTGAGCAGGAGGCAACAGATCGCTATCTCTCTCTCTCTCTCTCTTTCTCTCTCTCTCTCTCTCTCTTTCTCTCTCTTTCTCTCTCTCCCTCCCCCCCCCCTTTTCTAAATAAATGAATATTTTCTTTACATTCTCAGCCTAAATAAAATAATTCCTGGCTGTAGGTTATTGAGTATTTAAAGCTGGAAATATAGCAGCCACATTCCTCTACCAAAAAATCTTGCCTCACACTGTGTGAAGGGCAGTGTAGTGACAAGGAGACTTCGGGCAGCTTGTCTGCCACTTAATCTGTCTCTGAAGAAGCGTTTAAGCTGAAGTAGCAGCAAAGGAGGGTCTTGGACTTTCTCAGTGGCTTACTAATTTGTACTTTCAGGTGCTGTAGAGAGAAAAGAAGCATGACAGGTTAGGTTCTTTGCAGGATAGGAGAATGTCTGGGAAGAGAAGGTTGGAGGACTGTATTTTCTTAGGTCTCATCTCACTACCAACATTGCTCCAGCCACAGTCAGGTCTCGATCCTCTCTTGTTCTGATTCCTGCCTCCAGGGCTTTGTCCAGGTTTTTCTTTTCTACCTAAGTTTGGACTGTGTGATTTCAAAGTGTAGGCTCTTTTCCTATGTGTCATAATCATAGCATTGAATGGTGAAAAGTGGATTATCCTCTTTTGCTTTTCCTGTCAGACTTTCAGTCTAGTTAAAATAATTTCAAAATTGAGGTCAGAACATTTTCTAATGTACATAGTCAGATTTAGCTCATCCTACTGTGGTGAGGCACCACAGGGGTGCCAGTCAAGCTGTGCTTGTACAAGGCTAACTCTTGGTTTGATTTGGCCTGAGAGACAATGGAATGTTCTTAAATCAAGACCAGCACTGTTCCATCTGCCTAGTGGTAATTGAAATTAATGAGGAATAACAGTTTCCTTCTTCTTTTGTTTTATGTTAGAGAAGCAGTATGGGAAGATCCTGAGGATGGAATGGATCTGGATTCTATTCCCAGCTCTGATAGGTTTGCAGTATTTGGCAAGTGTTAAGCTTTCTGTGCCTCATTTTTTTCTCAGCTGTAGGATGAGGATAATAAAGCTGATTTTGCCTGACCAGCATGGCTCAGTGGTTGAGCATCAACCTATGAACCAGGGTCTATTCCCAGTCAGGGCACATGCCCGGGTTGCTGGCTTGATCCCTAGTAGGGGACATGCAGGAGATGGCCAATCACTGATTCTCTCTCATCACTGATGTTTCTCTCTCTCTCTCATCCCTCTCTCTCCCTTTCTCTTCCTCCTCCTGGAATCAATAAAAATTGAAAAATGAAAAAACTGATGTTTTAGAGTTGTTAGGATAAATTTGATTCTCTAAGGGCAGACTCTGAACACTTTATCAGTGACAGTGGAAGTTACTGACCTAGGCATTGTCTCTAGCTTAGTATATCATTTCACACTTCTCAAGCCTCTTTTACTTACATAATTTTGTGTAATATTCACAGTGTGTTCAGAGGGGAAAAGACTATGTGATTATTCCTATTTGACAAATGAGGAAACAGGCTTAGAGAAGTGAAGTCGCTTGTCTGAGGACCAGGGACTTCTGAGGTCTAGTTTGGACTCCTTTGTGCACTGACCAGTCCTCCTCTGAGAGGAGAGCGTGAAAGAGTCTGTTCATGAAAGTCAAGAATACTCTGGGTATAGTCCTAGCTGGGACAATTTTGGAAAGACATCTCAGCTTTTACTTTATTTTATTATTATTTTTTGAAGGTAAATTGTTCTTTTTTACTCTTTTTTTTTTCCAATATACAAAATAAATCTATTATCAGATTGTAGCTACAAAATAATTAGCCATTTACATGCAATAAACAATATTCCAAGGAAAACGATTTTAAATATAATAATACATCCAATAAACATTAATATTTCAAGAAAAAAGATTTTAAATATAATAATATTCTCAATACTGCACTAACATAGTATAATATCACAAAAGTTGTAGGAGATAATAAAAATCTGCAAATAATAAGATTACTTCGATTACATCCTAAAATATTTTTTTTTCCTCTCTGGCTCTATTTTTGGTCATCAATTTCTATTGTTCATTATATTCCACAAGTGACTGAGATCATGTAATATTTATCTTTCTCTGACTGATTTATTTTGTTTAGCATAATGCTCTCCAGGTCCATCTATGCTGTTGCAAATGGTAAGAGTTCCTTCTTTTTTACAGCAGCGTAGTATCCCATTGTGTAGATGTACCACTGGTTTTTAATCTACTCATCTGCTGATGGGCACTTAGGCTGTTTGCAGATCTTAGCTATTGTAAATTGTGCTGCTATGAACATAGGGGTGCATATGTCCTTTCTGATTGGCGTTTCTGATTTCTTGGAATATATTCCTAGAAGTGGGATTGCTGGGTCAAATGGGAGTTCCATTTTTAATTTTTTGAGGAAAATCCAGACTGCTTTCCACAGTGGTTGCACTAGTCTGCATTCCCACTAGCAGTGCACAAAGGTTCCTTTTTCTCCACATTCTTGCCATTACTTGTCATTTGTTGATGATAGCCATTTTGACAGGTGTGAGATGCTACCTCATTGTCATTTTGATTTGCATCTCTTGGATGATTAGGGACTTTAAGCATAGTTTCATGTCTCTTGGCCTTCTGATTTTTGCTTTTCTTGGCAAGTGTTAAGCTTTTCCCTCGTTTGAAAAGTGTCTATTTAGGTTCTTTGCCCATTTTTTGATTGGATTGTTTAGCTTCCTTTTGTTAAGTTGTATGAATTCCCTATAAGTTTGGAGATTAAACCGTTATTAAGGATAGCATTGGCAAATATGTTCTCCCATGCAATGGGCTTTCTTATTGTTTTGTTGATGGTTTCTTTTACTGTGCAGAAGCTTTTTATTTTGATGTAGTTCTATTTGCTTATTTTCTTCTTAGTTTCCATTGCCCTAGGAGCTATATTGGTAAAGATATTGCTACAACGTCTGTCTGATATTTTGCTGCCTATGGATTCTTCTAAGATTCTTATCGTTTCCCATCTTACATTCAATGCAGCCCCCATTAAGATACCAATGAAATATTTCACAGACCAACAAATGCTCCAAAAATTCATATGGAACAAAAAAGACCCGAATAGCTATAGCAATCCTGATAAAGAAGAACCAAGTTGGAGGGATCACAATATCAGATATCAAGGTATATTACAAAGCTACTGTTCTCAAAACTGCTTGGTGCTGGCACAAGAACAGACATATAGACCAATGGAACTGAACAGAGAATTCAGAAATCAACCCTAGCCATTATGCTCAATTGATATTTGACAAAGGCAAGAGCGTACATACAATGGAGTCAAGAGAGTCTCTTCAATAAACGGTGTTGGGAAAATTGGACAGATCCATGCAAAAAAAAAAAAAAAAGAAAAGAAAAAGAAACTAGACCAGCAACTTACAACATATAAAATATAAACTCAAAAATGGATAAAAGACTTAAATATAAGATAGGAAACTATTTTATTATTATTATTTTAAAATCCTCACCTGGAGATATTTTTCCATTGATTTTTAGAATGAGGGCAAGACTGAGAAACACATCAATTGGTTGCCTCTTGCATGCATCCGACCAGGGCTCAGGCTGGGAGGAGCCTGCAACCGAAGTACATGCCCTTGACTGGAATCGAACCCAGAACCCTTTGATCTGCAGGTTGACACTCTATCCACTCTGGGCCTGGTTTTTAGTAGAGTAACCTGTTAAGTGACAAGGGTGATAGCAGGTGTGTGTGTGTGTGTTGGGCAGAGGGGAAAAGGTGGCACTGGTGGTGGTAGCGGTCCAGGAGAGGTGGCTTTGGGATAGAGCTTTGTTTGTGAAAAGTCTCACAGTGTTGTCTGTAAGAATTAAATTCGATTATATGTGTGACTGTGCTTTGTTAACTGTAAAGAGCTGCATAAATGTTAGAGATTGTCCTATCTTCTAGAAGGTACTCCTTTTTTAAAACCTTGCTGGCCCCGGAAAACACCAGAGTTGGAGCCTAACCTTAAAGTGAGAAGAAATATTTCAGTGGCAAGAAAGATTGGGAGCTTATTAAAAAAACTATTGGCCCAGTGCATGAAATTCGTGCACAGTAAAAGCGGGATCCAGAGTCAATTCCCCGCTCACCCACATGTGCCTCAAAATTGTGTGAGACCCAAAACTGGGCACCCTCCCGCAGTGGGCTAGGTTCAGACCCGGGCAGTCCCACCCTTGTCAAGCCCCGCTGGACAGGGGGCGTAGCCTCAGTTCCCCAGGCCTGGCACCAGGATGGGGTGGGGGGGCATGGCCTGAGGTCCCTCAGATGGGGTGGGGGGCATGCCTTGAGGTTCCCCCATCAAGCCCCACCAGGTGGGGGGCATGGCCTGAGGTCCCCTGTCAAGCCCCTTCAGGCAGGGTGGTGCAGCCTCAGATCCCTTGGCCTGGCACTGGGATGGAGGTGCAGCCTTAGGTCCTCCATGAAGCCCTACTGGCAGGGGGGTGCAGCCTCAGGCGGCCCATCAAGCCCCGCTGGGTAGGGGGTATGGCCTGAGTTCCCCCAACCCAGCACTGGAGGTGCACCTTGAGGTCCTCTATTAAGTCCTGCCAGACAGGGGGACACAGCCCTAGGTCCCCTGGCTCAGTGCTGCAGGGGTGTAGCCTGAGGTCCCCTGTCAAGCCCCACCTGGTGGGAGATATGGCCTGAGGTCCCCTGGCCTGGTGCTGGGGCGGAGGGAGCAGCCTGAGGTCCCCTAGCCTAGCACCAGGTTGGGAAGCACACCTTGAGGTCCCCGGTCAAGACCTCATGGACAGGGGACACGGCCTGAGCTTCCCTGTCAAGCTCTGCCAGGTGGGGGGTGCAGCCTGAGATCCCCTGTCAAGCCCCCTCCTCCCCACCCTCCAGGGATGGGGGAGGGTGTAGCCTCAGTCCCTGCTGATTGCTCTTTAAGGCTCCTTACGGGAACTTGACCTCAGCTGTGGGTGCAGCCATCTTTGTGATGGAGTGATGGTCAATTAGCATTTTCCCTCTTTATTAGATAGGATTCTGTGTCTAAAGGAGTCCTTAAAAGGGGATCTGCTTATGAAAATGCTCTTCTGCTGCGATGATACAGTGGCTTTTCAAACTGCTTTTGGTGTTTTAGAGAACTTAGAATCAATTTTTTATTTCATTTTTAAAATATATTTTATTGATTTTTCACCGAGCAGAAGGGAGAGGGATAGAGAACCAGAAACATCGATGAGAGAGAGACATCGACCAGCCGCCTCCTGCATGCCCCCTACTGGGGATGTGCCTGAAACCAAGGCACATGCCCTTGACCGGAATTGAACCTGGGACCCTTTAATCTGCAGGCCGATGCTCTATCCTCTGAGCCAAACTGGTTTTGGCTAGAATTAACTTTTTAATAAAGCCACTTGTTCTGCTGCAGTATTTAAAATATTGAGGAGAGATAGCTAAGGCAGCCTTGGAAACAAGCTTATATCCTGGGGTATAAAAGGATTCAGAGCAAGACAGAAAGATTGCGTGGGTGAATTAGATGCCAACACATATGTGGCGTTTTTATTTTTAGATTTGTCTGAGTTCAGTAGATTTAATTGTTGGGAACCTTCTATGTCCTAGGCTTTGCTTAGATATTGAGGGCACAGAAATGAATAAAACATTCCCTAACCAAAGGAACTTACAGTCTGGCTGGAGATAGAAGACACCTGTGGAAAATAAAGTGACAAGAGATCTTAGGAGGTGCTGTAAACAAGGAGACCTATCAGGCCTTTAGGCAGGACTGCATCAGAGATAGCAAATTGAGGAAGATAACATTAATGCCGATAAGGCTGTTCCTGCGCAGGGTAGTATCTGGGACTTACAGCACTCAGCAGATAGGAGATAAATTCCTTCGAATTTAATGCTAGGATGTTGTAACTGATAAGACATAGGGGTGTTCCCTTTTTAGGTAAGAGCATTTTTAATTTGTTAGGTTTAGTGACTATACGTTAGCATGGAATATTTTAAGAATCTGTGTTTTTAAAAATTGGTTTGAGAGAGAAAGAAGAAGTGAGGGAAAGAGTAAGAGGGAGGGAGGGAAGGGGGAGAGAGAGAGAAAAAGAGGAAAAAAGAGAGAGAGAGAGAGAGAGAGAGAGAGAGAGAGAGAGATATTAATTTGTTGTTCCACTTATTTATACATCCATCAGTTATTTCTTAGACATGCCTTGGTGTATTGACACTCGATCCAGCTGGCCAGGACTGGAATATTAAAATAAATAAATTTATATATGGGAATAAAAGGTATAAGTAAGAGATAAATGAAGAGTTGTCATTGTTCTACTGCACAGCATTCTGTGTGCCTCCACATGGAGGTTTGGCAGGATTCAGTTTCTCATGCGAGTGGCACTATTATTCTATTATTCCTGGCTTGCGAGATTGATTCTGGTGACTCTTCCTATTTTATAAGGACATCACCTCCATTGGATCAGTGCTCCTCCCTTTAACCTTAATCACTTCCTTAAAAACCTTATCTTCAAAACAGTCACAAAGAAGGGCTAGGGCTTTAGCATATGAATTTTTTTCTGGGGAGGGGCATACAGTTCGGTACCTACCCATGTATCAACAAATACTTTTAGTAAGTTGGAGTAAGTACGGATAGGTTGCTCTGAGGGCCATAGGAAGGGGTGATTCTAGAAAGCCTTTGAAGAGGTGATAACATTTGAGCTGAGCCCAAAAGGACAAGCTGAGAAAGAAGAAAATTATGTGTGGCCAGATTATTATTTGATCACAGATCATAATAATCTGGCCACTCAGTATAGTTTCTTATTGTATCCTCCCTGTAGAGAGGTTGGTTGGGGATATTATTAGTACCTTCAAGTTTGTCCATTTCGTTAATAGACACCTCTCATTATTATAGTATTCTTGTACAGTGTAGAATTACACATCCATCCATTTCTCACTCTCCTTTCCGTCCCCTCTGCTCCCCTCCCCACTCCCTCTTAGAGGGCACAAGGTGATTTGTATAAGCAGCTTCTTCATGAAACCAATTCTAAGATTGCATCCACTGTGTTCCTATTTTTTTCTGGCCTTCAAGGTTCTCTGTAGTTGCTTCTGACTGGTGTTTCCGGCTTCATTAATTCATTCAGCCATTACTTAGCATCCACATACTGTGTACAAGGAATACGTTCTGAGGTCTGGAGATAAAGACAAAGTCTTTGTCCTTGTGAAGTGTATGTTCTATTGGAAGAAGTCAACCAATAAGCAAATATGTCAATTGATGATAAGTGTTATGCATACAAATAGTCCTTGGAGACCAAAGTCCATTAAGTTTAGTGCCTATATTTTTTTCTATGTGTTTTATTGTTTCAGGTCTTAATATTCAAGTCATTTTGAGTTAATTTTTGTGTACGGGGTCAGATAGCAGTCTAGTTTCATTCTTTTGCATGTGGCTCTCCAGTTTTCCCAGCATGACTTATTGAAGAGGCTTTCCTTTTCTATTGTATGCTTTTGGCTTCTTTGTTGAAAATTAGTTGCCCATATATTTTTGGGTTTACTTATGGCCAATTCAGAGTCCTTAATAGGCAGCTGGCCCTGCTATCTGGTTGCAAGAAAGAATGGTATATTAGATGACTATTTTATAATCAAAATTATCTTTATTAACTGACTTTTTTTTTACATTTAACTGGTGAATCAGAAGATTATAATTTTCAATCTATAAGTGTATTGTTCTTAAAATTATTTGTGATTGCAAAAAAAAATCTTACAAGTTTCAAATCTTAATAGGCAGTATGACCATGGTAGTCATGAGTTAAATTTTGTCTAAACAAAATGTGCTAATTATTACTAGTCATAGTGTTTCCAGGAGTTACAAACCCATATACCTGCAGAATCCAGGTGAGTAACTTGAAAGGAACTGGTCAGGCCTAAGATGACCACACAGACAAAAACATTACTGATCAAGGTTCATGGAAGATTAACTTGTAAATTATTTACTTTGTAAGCCAAAGGACTACATCAGCGCAAGGAGTTGCTGCACTTAAAGCAAGTTAACTGCTAACTTGTGTAAACCTGGGCAAGTCATTTGGTATCTCTAGGATTTAATTTCTTTCTTTGAAAATACAGTTTTATTGATCAAGACCCTTCTATCTCACTTGATTCTGCTTTTTCATTTTTTTAGCTGATTCTTTCTTGTAAGAAGGCCGTCTTCATCACTATAATCTTTCTTTCTTGATTATCTGGGACCAAGAAATCTTTCTGAGGGTACCAGGAAGTAAGAATAAGAAGTACAGTGGGCTAAGCCCTAGATCCCCACTACTCAAAGTAGAGTCTGAACTGTTCCAGTCTGCAATGACGGAAGCAAGAAATTTAGAGTGTTTAGAAAATTTCATAGCAGTTTGATAAGAATAATGTTTTTGATGAGTCTAATAAAAAAGGAAATGAGGTTTATCTTATATATCTGTTTCCGCATGATAGGTGACATTTTTATTTTAATAGACTTTATCTTTAGAGCAGTTTTAGGCTTACAGAAATATTGACCTGAAAGTACAAAGAGTTGCTATATACTCCCTCTCCACCCGCTCAGCACTTCCTCTATTAGCAACTTCCTGCATTCATGTGGTACAATTGATGAACCAATATTGATACATTATTATTAACTAAAGTCCACAGTTTATATTTGGGTTCACTCTGTGTTTTACAGTTCTATGGCTTTTGACAAATGCTTATCATATATCCATCATTTATAGTATCATACAGAATAATTTCATTGCCTTAAAAATGCCTGGTGTTCCATCTCTTCATCCCTACCCTCAATTCCCTTTCGAAATCCTAGCAGCTACTGATTTTTTTGCCCTTTCTATAATTTTGCCTTTTCCAGAATATCATAAATAGTTGGGATCAGCCTTTTCAGACTAGCTTTTTTCACTTAGCAATATATATTTAGGGTTTTCTCATGGCTTGATAATTCATTTTTTTATTGTTGTTATGCCATTGTATGTTTGTTATCCATTCATCTGTTGGAGGATATATTGTTTGTTTCTGAATTTTGGCTGTTGTAAATAAGGTTATTTCTGAATTTTGGCTATTGTGAATAAGGATGCAATAAATACTTGTGGACATATTTTGTGTGGACATAACTAAATTTTCAACTCATTTGGGTAAGTACCTAGGAATGCAATTGCTAGATTGAATGTTAAGCCTACATTTAGCTTTTGAGAAACTACCAGGCTGTCTCCCAAAGTGGCTATAAGATTTTACATTCTCATCAGCAGTGAGTGAGAATTGTAATTGCTTCACATCCTCACCTGAATTTGGTGCTTTTATTGTTTAGGATTTTAGACATTCTAATAGGTTTTATTTAGTGATATCTCGTTCTAATTTGCATGTCCCTAGTGACATATGATGTTGATTACCTTTCCATATGCTTAATTCCCATCTTTATATCTTCTTTGGAGAAGAGTCAATTCAGATATTTTGTCCATTTTTTTGACTGAGTTGTTTGGTTTCTTCTTGTTTGAGTTTTAAGAGTTCTTTGTGTATTTTGAATACCAGTCCTTCATCAGATATGTGCTTTGCCAATATTTATTTTCTCAAGTCTGTGACTTCTATTTTTCTTAATAGTGTCTTTGCAAAACAGAAGTTTTAAATTTTAATGAATTGAAACTTAACAACATTTTCTTTTATGAATTGTGATTTTGGTGGTTGTACCTAAAAAGTCATCACCAAACCCAAGGTCATCTGATTTTCTCCTATTTATCTTCTAGACATTTTATAGTTTTGCATTTTACATTTAGATCTGTGATAACATTTTGAGTTATTATTTTTTTGTGAGAAATGTAAAGTGTGTCTAGATTAATTATTATTATTATTTTTTGCATGTGGAGATCCTATTTCTAGCACCATTTATTGAAAAGACTGTTCTTTCTCCATTGAATTTCCTTTGCTCCTTTGTCAAAGATCAGTTGACAGTATTTGTGTAGATTTATTTCAGGCTCTCTCTTCTGTCCAGTGACCTATTTATCTATTCTTTCACCTATACCACACTGTCTTGATCACTATAGCTTTATAGTACGTCTTGAAGTTGAGTAGTGTTAGTCCTCTGACATATATCTATAGTTTTATCTATAAAGATATATTGCCTAGGCCACACCCCAGACTAGTTGAGTCAAAATCTCTAATAGGACTTCAGTATATATATTTTAAATCTTCCCAGGTAATTTTGTTGCAGAGGGAGAGTTGAAAACCACTATAACAAGACCATAAACTCCTTGAAGGAGTGGCTTGTATGAGATGCTTACTTGCTGAATGAACAAATGATGAAAAGAGCCAAGGGTATTTTTCCTGGAGAAGAGAACAAGTATAGGGACTTGATAGCTCACCATACACACATCTCTGAAAAGCTTTTAATGTGACCTTTCCTGAAGGATGCTTTCTGAGCACTCCAGGAGGCAGAATTGGAAGTTTACAGAGGCACCTGGTTGGATGTTAGGAAGCACTGTCTTACAGTGGAACTTTCAAGTGAGCTTTTTTTTGTTCCTGCACATGTTCCAGCAGGGCCTAGAAAACCCTCTGTCGGAGGATGCTTGCTGCATGTAGTGGGAAATTGGGTAAGATCAGATGCTATGACTGTTGATCATTAGTATGAAACACTATGTCCGAGGCAGAGCACTGTTTCTGGGACTTCTGGTAGTTGGAATAGCACAAGTACTCAGGGCTTGGGGAAAGGTGAAAAATATTTAACAGAAGAGCTCTTTCTGTCCTCATGGAGTTCTTCCTCTATTCCTTGCCGCAATTAGATAAATTTGGGCACATTTCATGAAGGTGTAAGTATCTGTCAGGAGAAATGGATAAATACCATACAACTTCTCTCTGCTGCACTTTAAATAATTGACCAGGCATAATGTTGGTTACCTGCTGTTTGCCAGGCAGTAGGAAGAGGGATAAGCAGTTGATAAGAAATTGACTACCCTGGCAGAGAGAAATAAAGCATAGGTGTAGGAGTCAGACTACAGTTGGGGCACTATGGCCATTTGCCAGCTGGGTAGTCTTGGGAAAATCACTGCCTTCTCTCACGCGTCATATTCTGTTTTTCAGCAAGTTCTGCTGCTGCTTCCATACTGTGTCTTTAGAAGTGACTTGTTTCTTCTTATCTTTATCTTCCCATGTATTAGTCTAAGTCATTATCATCTTCTCTTACCTGGAGTCCTGAATCTAATAACTAGATTCTATCACCCTCTCCTCTATTTCCTCATCATTTAGTGATCTTGTAAAAATACAAATTAGATCTTGTCATTCTGCCTAAAACCTTCCAAAAAGCCTTCCTTGCTTTTTTTTTTTTTTTTTTTTAGGACAAAACCCAAACTCCTAGTTATGGCCTAGAAGAGGCCCTGCATGATTTGACTCCCGCCATTTCTCTAAAGAGGATATAGAGGGGGAGTTGGTGAGGTAATGTTACCTCTGCAGGAGTATTTGGAAGTGTGTGTGTGTGTGTGTGTGTGTGTGTGTGTGTGTGTGTGTGTTTATAGTTTCAATGATACTTACTGGCATTTAGGGGTTGCTGAGCCAGGGTTGGCACATGTCCTGTAATGGGATTGTTTAGTGCAGGGCCCATCCAGTGCCTGACTTATAATAGGTGTTTAAGAACACTGTATGAAACCACATTCTTCTGGACCTCGGTTTTCACACATGTAGGTGCTAGAGTGCCTACTTCCTAAGACTGTGGTGAGACAGACGTACCATTTTATGAAGCACCTGGTACCCAACGTCACTTAATCAAGGGTAATTGCTGCAGCGCTTTCTTCGCTTTGGGTATAAGCAGCAGCCCATCATTTTCCCTAGGGTAGTAGTAGTGGTTGGCAAACTCATTCGTCAACAGAACCAAATATCAACAGTACAACGACTGAAATTTCTTTTGAGAGCCAAAGTTTTTAAACTTAAAACTTCTAATGTCACTTTTTCAAAATAGACTCGCCCAGGCCATGATATTTTGAGCCACTGACTCAAGGGGCCAAAAGGCCACATATGGCTCTCGAGCCTCAGGTTGCTAAGGCATTAGAGTTAGAACCTGGCACCTGTGTGGGGAGTGGGAAGGTAGGTGCATCTTTTTTTTCTGATTCCTAATCTGATGGAGCCTAGGTTTGACTTCAGTTGTCCTGTGGCGTCCAGACCCAGCTGCAGGAACTAAGGCACAGAGGTTCTCTTCCTGGACTCGGGGGCTCATCCAGGACCCTTACCTGGCCGGCGGAAAGCCTAGTCTAAGTGCAAAAATGACCTCCTGCTGGAGACTGTGCGGGGAAGAAGAGCTGAGAGGGTAGGAAGGTAGTCGTCTCCCCTCCCCGCTCTCAGTGCTTCTCAGAAAGGAGAAGCGCGGCTTCCTCCCGCCTCCTCGCCTCCCTTCTTCCCCCGCCCCTTCTGCTTCGCCAACCCCAAAGCGGCGCCTTCGCTGCGCCCTGCGCGGGCGGGAGCGTGCTGCACCCGGAGCTGGGGCCGGAGGAGCTCCCGCCGACCAAGAGGCTCGGGTGGAGCCCGGGCTTTGCGTGGCCAGGCCCCGCGGGAGAGAGGTGCGGCGCTGCGACAAAAACAGTGGCCAGAGATGCCGGGGCCAACTCTCCCCACCAGGTATTGCCGGCCCAGCTGGGCGATGCTGGGTGGGGGTTAGGCGCTGCAGGCTTCGGGGCAGTGGTGATGCAAGGTTTGGCAGATTTAGGGTCTCTTCCCAAGGGATCCCCAATGGGAGAAGGGCTGAAGGTGGAATCAGTGGGCTAGGCCGGCACTGGATCCGAGCTCTGGCAGGGAAGGGCGAGAAGGGGAAGCTGGGTTTTGGGGAACTGCTCTGCCCCGGGAACCTGGCTCCTTTACCAGCAGCACCCTTCTGCTCCGTGGCTGGCGAGGGTGATACTTTTTCTCCGCCTTGGCTTACCTACCTGCCAGCTGGGATGGTGGGTTTTTTCCCCTCTTGGGTGCCGGGGAGGGACATTAGATTTTAAGTGACCTGTTAAGAGGTCCAGTAAACTGGGAGATAGGAAACTCGGGGGGCTGGTCCTGTTCCAGTAGCCTCTGTGGGCCTCAGTTTCCTTACCTCCTCAGTGAAGGGCTTGACTTTCTGTTTGTAACGCGGGCTTTTCCCGGCTGTCAGATTGCCTTCTGGGAAAGTGAGCTGGTATGAGGTCCTTCCCAGTGGGCGGCAGAGAAGTCCCCTTAACCCTGTGGGAGACAGGTGAACCCAGGAAGCAGACCTGGTGTCTTCTAGCCAGCCTTGTGGATGGCATCTTGCTGGTCTGCCCAGGACCCAGTGACTTTATGGGCAGGGCAGAGGTTGAGAGTGCTGATCATTTTGGTGTTGAGTGTATAGGTGTGTTGTGTGCCGGGAGGTGGTATTAGACAGAAGCAGGGCAAGGTATGTTAATGGTTTTTCTCAAAACTGACCTGTTGCTCCAGCTGGTGTGGCTCAGTGGGAAGAGCGTTGGTCTGCCGACCAAAGGGGCAAGGGCACATGTCTGGGAGTTGCAGGTTCTATCCCCAGTAAGGGGGGACGGGGTGCAGGAGGCAGCCAATCAGTGATTCTCTCTCATCATTGATGTTTCTGTCTCTCTCTCTCCCTTCCTCTCTGAAGTTAATACAAATATATCTTAAAAATAAAACTGACCAGTTTTTTGATATTTAGATATAAAGCTGTTTTAAACTAGGCTGCCTTCTCTGGAACCCCCTTCTTATTCTGCCAAGTTAATGACAGACTTGGGATCTGTGTAATGTCTTAATCACTATAATCTTTCCTTCTTGATTATCTGGGACCAAGAAATACATGTCAGGACTGGTATTAACTTACTTGATTATTTAGGACCTCCTTCTTCTCTTCAGTTTTTTTTATGACTGCCTCCTTATCTTCCTCTTTCTACTTTTTCTTTCCTATCCATGCTATTTTTTCTATCCTGCCCCAACCCACCTTTTCTCCCAGCCTTAGTTCCTCTCTCCTTCCTGCTCCCTCATGCTTCCCCTTTCTTATTCCTTCACCTCCATTGCTAATTTTTCCTTCCCTCTCTTGGGTCCTTCTCCTGCTTGGTTAGGCTTTCTTCTCTTCCTTCCAGAAGTATTGATAAACTTTCTCATTATTATTGGGTTATTCGTTGTAGGGACCTTTGCTTTGGTGTTTGTGTGGTCCAAACCCTCTCTAACTCCCATCTAACTCCTTGGCTTTTGGCTTTTATTTATAAATCCTTTCTTCTTCCAGTGTCAGCCTCTCTCCTTACTGCCTCTAGGCCTTGCTTTGGGCCTACCAATAAGCAGTCTTTCTTCCTCGATTTGCTCCCCATCTCCTTCCTGAAGGGGCCCAGGCAGCAGCAGGCAGTGGTGAATATGTAGGCTGGGAGGTGGAGAGCTTGAAGACTAGCTTGGGAGGAGAGCAAGAGGCTCCAGTAGGACTGGGCAGAAGCTCACGTTCTGGTGAGGTTGACTGGGAGAGGAATAAGACTCTCTGGCAGCTCTGGGGTGTTGCTGACCTGGAGGAAAAGAGGGCCACCTTTGTGAGCTCAGGGAAGATGAGGGGGGCAGCAGGGGTTGGTGGAGGCAGAGAAAGGAGTTCTGAGGGGCGGGGGGAGAACAGTGGTCTTTTGAAGAAGAGGGTGGCCTGGACAAGATGGGGGTTCTTCGTGGATGGTGCTGTGAAAGAGGAACATACAGGATAATTCTCTTTCCTTCTGAAGACTGGCTTTTTGGATTGGTTTGTTTCTACTCAGTTAACTCTTCCTGGGCAATGTTCTCAAAGTAAGAAGTGAGCGGGGAAGCAGAGGTAAGACAGGATTGCAGCTTTCCTGGCACTAAATGCCCAGACTAGAATGTGGAATGTGTATACATACAAAAAGCCTTGAATATGGTATCTGTCCCTCATGAGATATTCTCTGAACCATGTCTTCTATGTTAGTTATGGTGTCAGGTGCTGGGGATACACAAATGGAAATTGGACTCAGTTGCTGCCTTCCAGTACAGGTCAAGGAGTATGGATATCTGTAACCTCATGCACTAAATATATGTGATATAAGAGATGTCTAAGAAGCTGTGATAACACAGAGGGAACTTTTGACTCATCAAGTCAGTGACAGAGCTGTGTCCTAAACTCAAGTCTTCTTTAAAGGTGACACCTGGTCTCTTATACTATGTTATCTTCTGGCCCTGTGTGTACATATAGTGTACATAGAGTTTTCTTATATTCTTATTTCTGCCTACCTGTGGGGTTAAACTCTAGGTTCTGCTGAGAAGGAAGAACAGTTCTATATGGTAGGTCACTGTGCCATGGCCAAACTAACACTCATTACCTTGGAAGGAAAAGAGACTTGGCCCCTCTTAACTTCTCCTGGCTCTAGGCCATTTGAGTGACTTGGTGCTGAGTTCCCTCTATGAGTCATTGGCTCGCTTCCTCTCCTTCCAGTCCCCTCCTCCCTCCCCAGTTTCTTCAATTCAACTGTACTGGCGGGCAGTACAGTTCAGAGCCCAGATGGAGCTAGGCTAGGCATTCTACTTCCATTGGCTTCTGTAATATAGGGATTAAACAGCTCATAGGACTGGTGAAAATCCAGTGAAATAATGAATATGTGAAACTGCCTTGTAACCTGTAAAGCGCTCCGTACAAATGTTACTGTAGTTCCCGAATACATGTTCAGCCATGACAAATGCTTAGATGCTGCAGCCTAAAAGAAGTGCTCAGGGTTGCTCACTGACTACAGCTGAACCTCAACCCTTAAAAATAAAGGAAAAGGAGGGGGCTAGAGAGTGATTTGGAGGCTGGTAATTGAGACCCATGCTGAAAACTGAGGTCAAGTGGTATAGTGATTTGTTTAAGGTCAAGCAAATAGTAGGTGGCAAGTACAAAAATGTATTATTTTTAGTGATGCCTTGTGATACAGGAAAAAAAAAAAAAAGAAAGAAAGAAAAGGGGAGGAATTTAAAAGCAGACTGACCTCAATTCAAATTCTGGTTCTACCACTTACTAGCTATCTGGTTTTTAAATCTTTCTGAGCTTCATATATAAAATAGGAGATATTTATACTTACCTCTAGGAGCTATAATAATGTTTCAAAATAATTCTATAAAAAAGACAAATATATATAGTAGGGACTTTCAGGCTATACTTAGTCTTATTTTGCAAAAATAAACTCTGAAGTCACCTTCTTAAGAAAATCTCCCCTTGCTGTGGGGCTACGAAGGGCCCTTCTTTTGGATTCATGCAGCACTCATGTGCTTCCTCTCATCACGCAGAGTAGCACTTACCATGCTGTCCTATCATTGTGGTTTATGTATCTGCTTCTCCCATTAGTATGTGAATATTTTGAGAGCAGCCACAGTGTCTAGTAAATCTTGGTGTCTACTTGGTGTGTACTCTTGCTAAACCCTATTTAGTTGCTAGGAATACATTGATAAACACAACAGACTTAGTTGCTCAGTTGCTCCTTTGGGAAGCGTACTGTTTATTGAGGAAGATGTATAATAAGTAAGCAAATAGAATTAAAATTCATGATAGATAATGTGAAAAGCAAGAGTTCCATTTGTTTCTATCTCCCTCTCTCTCTCCCTTCTCTGAGGTCAATAAAAATATAGTAAAAAAAAAAAAAGAGTTCCATTTATTCACGTCAGGTTTAAGATGCTTATCAGAAATACAGGTGGGATTGTCTAACAGTTTGTTTTTAGTCTGAAAGACAGCTTTTGGGTTAGAGACAGACACTTGGCTAAAGATAAAGTATAGATGATATGTAAAGCCATGGGAATGGATGAGATAATTTGTTGGAGAGTGTAGTATATGAAGAATGGAGGTTCCTAGTCTTGGACATATAGAGAAGGATAGCTAGTGAAGGAAGATAGGAGTAAAAGAAAGATAGAAGGAAAGACAGATGAATGTGCATTCCCAGAAGCCAAGAAAATAAATAGAGCATTTGAAAGAGAATGGAGATCAGTTATGTTGAATGTTGCTGAGAGATTGAATAAAGTGAGGATAGAATAGTTTATTTGTTTTTTTTATTTATTTAAAAAAATACGTTTTTATTTTTATTTTATTATTATTTTTTTTTAGAGTGAGAGGAACGGAGAGAGAGAGAGAGAAAAAGAGAGATAGAGAGAGAGAGAGAGAGAGAGAGAGAGAGAGAGACATCCATGTGAAAGAAAAACATCGATTGGCTGCCTCCTGCACATCCCCACTGGGGATCAAGCTAGAAACATGGGCATTCAGTTCCCTGACTGGGAATTGAACTGGCACGGCGACCTTTTGGTGTTGGGAGGGCAAACAGAAAGGGAGGAAATGGGGTAGTATAAGTGCTAGTAGATACTTCTTTTAAGTTTTGCTATAGAGGGGAAGAGAAGACCTACTGGTGTATGGAGGAGGATGTTGGTGTCGAGGGAAAGAGGTGTGTGTGTGTGTGTGTGTGTGTGTGTGTGTGTGTGTGTTTGAATAGGAGATACTATAAGGTATTTACCCAGTGTTCTTATATCAGGCCAAAAATTTAGAGATAAAGCTTAATTTTTTTTTCACTCTCACACTGTACATTCACTCTTTAAATAACTAATTTGGCTCTACCTTCAAAATATATCAACCTTTGCAATACTTTTTTCTACTTACTACCATTCATTCAAGCCACCATCTGTTCTTGGATTATTGTAATTACTTCTTAATGATCTCACTACTTTTCCTCCCCTGAGATCACTGCTCAAAAATCTTCACTGTTTTCTCACACTTGCTGCAAAATCCAAACTTACTGTATTCTATAAGGTCCTGCATAGTCTAACCTCTGGCTATCATCTCTAATCTCACACTCTCCGACCACATTTCTCCTTTTCACTCAACTCTTGTCTTACTGTCCTTTTTGCCATTCTCCATGCCCAAATATTCTTAACTAGGACAAATGTACGTACTGCTCTCTCAGCTTAGAATGCTTCCAGGTATGATTACTATCATTTGCTGTCTAATTTCATTCAGATCTTAAGTGTTTCTTCCTCAGAGAAACCTGTTCTGATCACCTTATTTTATCTACCCCCTCCATCCCTGTCTCCCCTCCCTCGTTTTACATACACTATTCCTCAGTTTTCATTATGGACTTGAAATACATATTTATTTGTTTATTTTTTTGTTTGTCTCTCCTAACTAGTTCATACACTCCATGAACACAGGAACTTTGTCTTATTTAGCTAGATTAGTACTGGTACATTATATGCTCAATAAATATATGTTGAATGACAGATATATTCAGTCTTTATCAATTACCATTATATTTTGTCTCTAAGATTTTGACCACTCTTATTACCTCATGTAAGTGGAATCAGAGAGTAAAAGAGAGAGAGAGAGAGAGAGAGAGAGAGAGAGAGAGAGAGAGAGAGAGAATGTGTGTTAATGGAGCTGAAAGAGGATATCATTCCAAGTGAGAGAGAGTGCAAGTGAAAGAGTAGAGAGAATGGCTTTAAACACACACACACACACACACACACACACATATATATATATATATAATTGATTTCAGAGAGGAAGGAAGAGGTAAAGATAGAAACATCAATGATGAGAGAGAATCATTGATCGGCTGCCTCCTACATGCCCCATACAAGGGACTGAGCCTGCAACCTGGGTATATGCCGGACTGGGAATCGAACAATGACCTCCTGGTTTCATAGATTGATGCTTGACCACTGAGCCACACTGGCCAGGTGAGAGAATGGCTTTTGATGGGACACCTTCTTTACTCTTACTGAATGGTGCAGGTTCAGGGAGTCATGTAATTTGGGGGTGGGAAGATGGAGTTCTCTGTTTTCTCATGGAAGGAAATCTTATCAGCTAAAGTGGAGAGTCCAGTTGAATGCCCATTTGAGGTAAGATAATCATAGCTAGGGAGGTACCATAATTTTCAAGTGAAACCAGGAATGTTCTTTACGGCATTCAACTGCTTCAGTATAGAGACAGTTGAAAGATAGAGTAGTTCAATTTCCAATTGCATGTTGGAAACAAAGAAAAGGCAAGGGGGTGATTTAAAAAAAATCAAAGTTGTTTAGCTTGATTGATCAGATTTGTTTAAAGTATCCAACAGATTTTACTTAGATTCAGTTATCCATTGCATTTAAGTTTTAGTTCACTGGTTCCTACCTCATTAACAGGTTCTTACTGTAATATGACGGTCCATACAATTGTGAACTTTTGGCACATTGTAGTGTATTTATTATATAGTAATTTCTGATTGCCCTTTCTTTTTTACTTTTTTTTATTGTGGTAAAATATGTAAAACATAAAATTTATCATCTTAAGTAATTTTAAGTGTACAGTACAGTGGTATTAAGTACACTTATATTATTGTGCAACTATTATCAACATCTATCCCCATTACTCTTCATCTTGTAAAACTGGAACTCTATACCTATTAAACAATAACTTCCCCTTCTCTCCTTCTCCAGCCCCTTTCAGCCACCATCATATTTTCTGTCTCTATGATTTTGACTACTCCAAATACTTCATATAAGTGTTTGTCTTTTTGTAATTGGCTTATTCAAAGTTTATTCATGTCATTGTATATTGCAGAATTTCCTTTCTTTTCTGAATAATATTGCATTGTATGTACATACTGCACTTTGCTTATTCATTCATCTGTCAATGTACTCCATCAACATTTTAGCTATTGTGAATAATGGTGCTCTGATTATGGGTACACGAACATCCTTTTAAGACCCTCTTTCAATTCTTTTGGGTATATACTTAGACGTGGACTTGCTGGATCATATGGTCATTATATTTTTATTTTTAAACTAGAGGACTGGTGCACAAAATTTGTTCATGGGTAGAGTCCCTAGGGCCAGTGATAAGGGCTGATTGAGGCCTTCCAGCTGCCAGCCAGGGCCTTCCTTTGTTCCATGCCACCTCCCTGGTAGTCAGCTCATATCATAGCAAGCAATCAAATTCCCTGTCTCCTGGTTGAACTTCCAAGGGGACACTTTATATGTTAGCCATATGTGTGTGTGTGTGTGTGTGTGTGTGTGTGTGTGTGTGTGCGTAATTTAAATCCTCACCTAGGGTATTTTCCCACTGATTTTTAGAGAGAGTGGAAGAGAGAGGGAAAGATAGAGAAATATAGATGTGAGAGAAGCACATTGATTGGTTGCCTCCTGCACACATCCTGACCAGGATCTTGGCTGGGGAGGATCCTGCAACCAAGGTACGTGCCCTTGACTGGATTTGAACCCTGGACCCTTTGGTCTGCAGGCCAATACTATCCACTGAGCCAAACCAGCTAAGGCTTGTGATTCTATTTTTAATTTGTTAAGGAAGTGCTATTTCTGTTTTCCACAGTTGCTTTATCATTTTACATTCCCACCAATAGTGCACAAGGGTCCCATTTTCTTCACATCCTTACCAACACTTGTGTTTTTTTAAATAGTAGTCATCCTAATGGGTACAAGGTGGTATCTCATTGTAGTTTTGACTTGCGTTTTCCTAATGATTAATCATATTGAACACCTTTTTATTTGCTTATTGGACATTTGTATATCTTCTTTGGAAAAATGTCTTTTCAAGCCCATTGTTTTTCTTTTCATTTTTAAATATATTTTTACAGTTGATAGTGTTACAGATACCTCCCCTTTCACTCCTTCTTCCCCCTCCTCCTAGCCCTTACCCACCACCCCAGGTCTTCACTACCCTATTGCCCGTGTCCATGCATTGCCCATTTTGGAATCAGGCTCTTTTGTTTTTTTTGTTGTGGCTGTTGAGTTTTAGAAGCTGGATGTTGTGGCTTTTTCTTAAAAAAATTATTTATCTCTTGGAGAGAGAGAGAGAGAGAGAGAGAGAGAACATTGATTTGTTGTTTCACTTAGTTATGCATTCATTGGTTGATTCTTGTATGTGCCCCATCTAGGAATTGAACCCAGAAGCTTGGTGTATTGGGACTGTGGTCTAACCAATTGATCTACCTGACCAGGATTGAGGATGGATGGTTTTTTATTTTTGAGTGATTTTGACAGACTATGATTAGGGAAAAAGAGAAGCAAAGGCCAGGGGGGATTAATGGATAGTGCTTTGGAGCTTAAAATGAAGTCTAGGAATTGTGATGGAAGTTCTTGAGTAAATGAGCTATGTGAATAAGAGGTTGTATTTGGAGTATATATGACTCATTCCAAATATTGGAGTTGATGTACAGTTTGGTGATAAGGTCCAAGGTGTGATCATGGTAGAACTGGCTAACTTGGACTGGAGGTCAGCAATGAAGTGGCCAGAGTGTTGGAAGATCATTAATGTGGCTGTTGAAGTCACCTAGAATGGTAAATGTGTGGTGCAGAGGAAGGCTGGTCTAGGAACTAAGCCTTTGAATGGGTGGCCAGGAAGTGAGTATGAGACAGCAAGAAAGTGCGATAGCAGCCAGGGGAGGCTACTAAAATGAAGAGAGGTTTTTACAAGAGGAAGAGAAAGAAATAGTTTTATGAAATGGCACTGAAAATTAAGGACACCATTGATTGGTTGATATGAGAGAGAACACAGCTTCCAGTTGAGAGAGCTGCTGGAGAGGATTCTTCTTCAGATGATAGCCAGATTTCCTTTAAGGCAAAGGAGAAAAAGAGTCGGAAAGGGGAGAGGAATTTGGTCAGAGTAGAGGGTATACAGAAAAGGTTGGGGATGAGAATTTGGGTGATTAAAAGCGACTGAAGTAAATGGACACTGGAAGCTTGATTGGCTTAGTTTGGATATCTGTTAGAGGTAAGAGGGCAATCCATTTTCATGCTGTGGTTCGTAATACTTCCAAGAGAAAATGTTCCTTTGAGGCAGCATGTGGCATTGTGGGAAACCACAGGCTATGTTCAGGCAGAGATTACCTGGAAGATCATCTCTTTAGGAGACAGCAGGATAGATTCCAGTGTTTCTTGGAAGGTTGAACCAGATTGCCTAGTGATTCCTTCTCAGATTGTATGGGCTTTTTTTAGTGACGATTTTCTCAGTTCGGGTGATTCGTTAAGAGATCTAGAGGTTTGAAGCTTACTGTTGGGAGTAGCTCAACTGATGCTGCAGGTCAGGAATTTCCCAAGAAGATAGGGAGAGGATTATAAGACCTTTGGTACTGGTTTCTGGAAGTAACTCTAGGGACTATTTTCAGGGGTGTCAGAATGAGGAAGATGTGCAGGTGTAATTGGTGGGGGGAGGAGAGGATGAAGGTACCTAAGTGAACTTAATTAAGTCTGACACCAAATCTCTCTGCCTTTTCCATTTCACTTTGCTGCCTCTCAGACCTCTCCAATTGCAGGAAGCCTCCTAGGTACAGTTCTTTGTTCATCCGGTCTCAAATAATAATAGTGTAGAAAATATTTGTAAGGGGAATCAGAGTTATCAGAGGCTAGTCATGACTTTCTCACTATTTCATTGAGTGATCTTAGATAAATTGCTCACCCCTTTGGTTTCAGGTTCCTAACTATAAAATAAAGATTTGGAACTGACTGATTTTTCAAGATTCTTCCAGTTCCTAGTGTTTCTTTTTCTCTTCTCACCAACCCAGGTTGCTTTTTAGTGAACCTGTCCTATTACCAGTTCTGTGCTGGGCCAGACTCTGGAATACAGAGGTTAATCAGATTCAGTTTTATCCCTTGATTTGTTCATAGTCTGGTGAAGTTAATATGATGAAATATGGAAACTGCTGCTTAGAAGTATGTATAAAATGCTATTAAATTGGGGGAAGGAAGATGTAGAGGGGGTGTTCTGTGAAGGTTTTCATAGAGGAAGTGAGTCAAGCTGAGTCTTGAAGATTGAGTAGGACTTTGTTTGGCAGACAAGTTGAGACAATTTCAGCAGGGAGAACAGTGTGGGCAAAGGCAGGTGGGACAACCCAGTTAGGAAATAGTGGAGAAAAACT
This sequence comes from Lasiurus borealis, assembly GCA_004026805.1. Classification (NCBI taxonomy): domain Eukaryota; kingdom Metazoa; phylum Chordata; class Mammalia; order Chiroptera; family Vespertilionidae; genus Lasiurus; species Lasiurus borealis. The sequence goes on along the minus strand of PVJN01019314.1, from coordinate 13,765 downwards.
GGAGAGATGAGTGGGGGATGTGAACAAATATTTATTGGATATTTATTTTGTGCCATGTAGCATGCTAGATGCTTTTATATATGCTTTTTAATTCTCATAAATGGGTAAAATAGATATCCTTATTTGAATCTTGCTAAGAGGAAACTGAGGGTTAGGAATTAAAGGAGCTTTCCTAACCGTCCAGAAGCAGCCTCCAGCTTCCCTCCCTGCTCCCTCAGCAGTTGCTTTCTTCTTGCTAAAGTGGCTGGAGGCTGTAAAACGGGAGTGTCTTTGACATGTCAGAAGGACATCCCTCAGCAAATTCAAGACTGCAGCATTCTAAGCCTCTGCCAAAGAAAACCTCCTGGCACAATTTAATTAAAGATCAGATTCTCATAACTAGGTGTCAAGGGCATGCAGTACTCCCCAGTCTTGTGGGGAGTATAGGTCATGCCAGTCTCAGCTGCTCTGAATTGTTGGAACTGAGAAATGTGATTAATATATGTTTAGAATAGATTTTATTTCCTTTTTTACCTTTCTCTCCTTCATTTCAAATAATGGTCTGAGGGATTATTAGAAGTTATCTAGTCTGTCCCTTTGCTTCTAGCATGAACAGTGAGGTGTGATGTGGTGGAAGGAAAGGAGGTCTTGGTTATAGACTTCATTTCAGGTTCCTGCCTATGTGACCCTGGGTGACTGGAAACATCTTTGAGATTTTGTTTCTTCTGACTTGCTCACTATTTTATCTCCAGCACCTAGCACAGCCTGGCAAACAGTAGGTATAAATAAATACTTGCATGAATGACTGAGAAAATCAATACCAATGGAATAGATATCTAAGTTTTCTATAAACTCCCACAAGTAATCTAATGTTAATGGTTATTCAAATATTAGCCCCAAATAATGGCAGAAATCCTGTTTGTGAAGATAGTTTGCCCAGAAGGTTCTCTGAGGAAACTTTTTAAGAATTTTAGGCAAATCTCTCGAGCAGTGAAAAGGACTCTCCCAGACTGCCCAAGTCTCATTGTGTGAACTCCAGGCATCACAGAGAATTCACAGCAGACAGGTAGCAGCTGGTCCCTCCTCCAGGCACCACCTCTTTTTTCATTGTCATCTCTTTACAGCCTTTAAAAAAGTCAGCATGAGACATTCATTGCACAGATCTAGATTTGCTAAGAAGGGACCGTTTTCTGACTAAAAAATGCTATAAAAGACCCTCTGTGATTCCTGCACCCTACTTCACGTTGCATTCTTCCACTCTGTACTCTCACACTTATGTTATTCCTGTGGTCTGGGATGCATTTGCTATCATCATTCTCCATCAAAGTCTTTTATTTATTGTCTGTTTTCTTTGGTTCAGGTACTAGACCAGTGCTATTACAGACCAATTGCATCACAGCTTAAGCCACAACTTCTTAATAGGAAAGTGTTCAGACATAGAGCAAAGTTCAAAGGATTTTATAGTGAATAGCTATATAACCACCACCTAGATTCTTCTACCATAAACATTTTCATTTACTTGTTTTATCACATCCATTATATATTATATATTGACGTATATAGTATATCACATCCCTATGTTCATCCATTAATCAATTTTATTTTTATAAATGCATTTCAAAGTAAATTGCAGATATTAGTATACTTCCCCTTAAGTACTTTGGCTGGTGCTTTAAGAAGCTCATAGGGATTCTAATAGTTGAGAGTCTTAGACCATTAGTCTGACTTATTTATTCTTTAAGCCCCTACTCTTAACACCATCTCTTCTTATGAAGCCTCATTGATTACCTTAATTCAGTATAGGTATTCCTTTCTGTGTTTTCTGACATTTTATTGCTTGCACTGTTCTATGGCACTATTTTATTTTATTTTTAAATATATTTTATTGATTTTCTACAGAGAGAAAGGGAGAGGGACAGAGAGCTAGAAACATCGATGAGAGAAAGACATCTATCAGGTGCCTCCTGCACTCCCCCTACTGGGGATGTGTCCACAACCAAGCACATGCCCTTGACCAGAATTGAACCCGGGACCCTTTAGTCAGCAGGCCGACGCTCTATCCAATGAGCCAAACCGGTTTCGGCTCTATGGTACTATTTTAAATGGCCTGGCATTGTGGTTTTCTAGGTCCTGTTTATCCTGCTTTCTAGACTGTGAGAATCTCTAGAGTTGGAATCATATCTTATTCACTTATTTGTCTCCAAATCGCTGGTTTCTAGCATAGCACCTTACATGTAAGTACTTAGTAAAAATTTCTTGATTTGAATTATACTTCAATGAGGAGCCTACAACTACAGTAAAAGATGTATATAACTTTCATGTGTCTGATTTGAGGACCAGGAATTTGTATATCTTTTCCGGTGCTTATTAGCTCATGGAAGAGATTTGGTAAATATCAATCAAGTCCAGCCCAAATATGTTTATATATTTCTATATTTACTATTAGGTGGATGTGACTAACCTAAACATAAATCAGAAGTAGAATTCAGGTCAGAAAAGGGACAAAGGGGCTAGAATTACCTCAAATACAGTTGGAAAATCCTTTGGCAGAGGGTCTGAAGATAAGGATTCTAATCCCCATCTTTATTTATTTATTTAAAAAAATACTTTTATTGATTTCAGAGAGGAAGGGAGAGGGAGAGAGAGATAGAAACATCAATGATGAGAGAAAATCATTGATCAGCTGCTTCCTGCATGCCTTCTCACTTGATTCTAATCCCCATCTTTATTTATTTATTTTAAAAAATACTTCTTTGATTTCAGAGAGGAAGGGAGAGGGAGAGAGAGATAGAAATATCAATGATGAGAGAAAATCATTGATCGGCTGCTTCCTGCATGCCTTCTCACTGGGGAATGAACCCGCAACCTGGGCATGTGCCCTGCTCAGGAATTTAACCATGACCTCAACCACTGAGCCATGCCAGCTGCGTGAAAGATGATTTCAAGTATCTAAAGTTCTGAATGGGGAAGAGGCAATAATCTTTTCTGAATAGCCCTAAGAGATAGGATTTAGGACTAATAAATGGAAGTAGTTTTTGTTTATTTACTTGTTTATATGTTTACTTGTTCTTTTATTTGTTCATTCGTTCAACGAGTCTTTATTGATTACCTATTCTTTGTCAGGCCTGGGGTTAGGAATTGGGTTTTGTTTTGGGGGTGTTCATAGTCTGGCAGGGGAGAGGAGTGAAAGGGAAGGCAAAAGTGTAAACAAGTAATTGCAATGCAATGTGAGGTAGACAGAACTTAATATAAGTGAGAACTCTCTAAGTAAGGTGACCAAAGATAGAATAGACTAACTTTTGAGACTGCAGATTTTTTTTTTTTTATCACTGGTTTTCAGTCATAGGCGGGATAACCTAGGATGGAATATGGTGCAGTGAATTCAAACATTGTATTCAAACAGCAAATTTTATGTTTTAAGTAACTTGGGCCCTCTTTTGAAAGTGAAGCTCTAGCACCAAGAATTCTCCAGGCATAGTGAGAGAACTGAGAAATGAAGAAAAGCTGTATCAAAAAGGCTGATGAAGCCTTTTTTTGGCACAGTCCCTGGGAGTTACAGTCAATGAAGTTGTTGGCTGAAGAGGCAAGGAGGGGCCTGCTTAGAGTATCAGGTGGCTGCAGGGAGTATAAATTTGGAACTGGCAGTTCGCTGTGGGAAAGTATACTTGAGAACTGAGCTGGTAGAAGTTCTCTTTGGCGGTGCTGGGGGACTGGAATTGGGACTGGTAGGGAAAAGCAAAAGCAAAGCTGCAAAGTGAAACTGGAAGAAATGGATAAAAAAGCACACCAGAGAGGTAGTCTAGATGAACAAGATTGTCTTTGCTTACTTGATTTATTTTGTTCAAAAAGAGAAGTAAGGAGCACTTGGTTTGCCAGATGAAGGTCAGGATGAATTATACAAAAAGATGAAGTTCGAATATGACCTTGAAAGATGAGTAGGAGAAATCATTGACCAGGAGCATTGGGGAGTCAGGAGTGGGGTAAGAGACTAGTTGGCAAATTCAGGAGAACAGAGATTTCCAAGGGATAGTTTGAATGCAAGTTGGGTCCAGGTGTGATGGCTTAGTTTATAGATCAATTGGGAAGAACCTTAAAATTTCATCTGTATTAAATTCCTTAATGGCAAGGTATATATCCATGTGTAAACTTTTGATTAATTAAAAAAATTATTGAGTCTACTATAAGTCAGATACTTTTAGATTGTAAAGGTGACAAGATAGAGCACAACTTTTAGGGAACACTCTTGCTTCTGGTGAAAACAACTATAATCTAGTAAAAATAAATGTAATAACCTAGAAATATACCATTGCCCTGGGTCTGGAGGAGACACCTAACTGCTTAGAGGTGAGAACAATTCCAAAGGGCACATGGAGAAAAGATTTCGAGGGTGGGAGGGGCGAGGGAGGATGAGGGAGGGATGAATGCAGGGGATCATTTTGTTTTGCATGTATTAGAAAATGTTAAAAACACTCCTATAGATTTTGTTTATAGCATTTAAGCAGTTGATATATAAGGCAGTGCTATTCAGATCTGGCTGGTATTAAGATCACTAGTTTTTTAAATTACAGAATTTGGCCATAGCCCAGCCATACAAAATCAACATTTATGGGAGTTAAGCCATGCATCTCTATTTTCTAAAAAGCTCTGGGTAATAATTATGCTGATTTAAAAAAAAAATCAGAAACTTTGGTCTTAAAAACATTGTTGTGTTTGACTCCAAAGAGTTTACATTTTAAGTAGTCATGGTTAAAGATATAATAGCCTCTGTATCATGGAAGAATAATGAGAAACTTTATTAATTCTGGAAACATATCTATCCATTGACACTTATTTGAGGTAATAACATCTGTCTTCATTAAAACTATTGCTACCATGTAATAGGGGATTTTACCTCTTTCCCCCTTTTTTATTCTTTTTTTTTTATTTTTAGAAGTATTGGAGATTGCCAATAAATCCAGCATCATATAGGATAGGATGGTTACTTCATTGACCATCTTATATTTAGAATTAGGTCAAATTTTAGAGGAAGTAGATAGTGCAGAGGTGATATAGGCCAGGTGTCTGCAAACTTTTCCTGTAGAGAACTGGATTATAAGTATTTTAGGTTTGTGGGCATACAGTCTCCATTGCAACCACTCAGTCCTGCCATTGGAATTGAAAGAAGCCATAGACCTTTGTAAATGAATGGGTGTTGCTATGTTTCAATAAAACTATTTACAAAGCCTGCAGCTTTACAGACCCTTGATAGAATGATACAGTCCATTCCAGAGAGGGAATGTGATTTTTTTCAGGTTACAAATTAGAGGTAGGCAGAAAGTTCACTAAGTGGAATGCTGTTAGCAGTTTTATTTAATCTTCATCTGAATGAATAAATGGCACACAATGATTAAAGAATTTTTTTTAAAGCTAATAAACGGTACTGGGATTCATACTGAGCTCAGCTAGGCTAAATTTCTATCTTTTAAACTACATCATTATGGTTTTCTGTATTCTCCAATGTCTTAGATAGGGGAATGTAGAGAAAAGCAAGAACCTTGTGAATTTTCAGTCGTGCTTGGCACAGAGTAGGCGTTATATCTTTGAGTACTGTTGACTGAATACGATAGTGGTAGTCGTGGTATGCAGAGAAGGGCTTGAACAGGGCCCTGGAGGAAGGATTGTATAATTTGGATTCTTTTAAAATTTTCAACACACATTCTTTTTGTTCAAAAATAATAATAATGCTATGTTCTTTTTTTCTGATTCCAGTAGCTGCTGGTGGTGGTGACAATGTCAAATAACGGCCTGGACATTCAAGATAAACCCCCAGCCCCTCCAATGAGAAACACCAGCACTATGATTGGAGCTGGTAGCAAAGATGCTGGAACCCTAAACCACGGCTCCAAACCTCTGCCTCCAAATCCAGAGGAGAAGAAAAAGAAGGACCGATTTTACAGAGCCATCCTACCTGGAGATAAAAGTACAGTATTTCACTTCTTTCTCATAATTTGTATACTATATATATATATATATATATATATATATTTGTAATCTGGATTAAAGATTTGTTCTTTCCTTGACTTCATTTTCCTTTAATACCACTGTCCACACTATTAAATATTTCTCTTGTCTTTCTTGCCTAAAGTGGCTGGAGTCAAATGGAAAATAGACCTATTCAACTCTTATTAACTAGAGGCCTGGTGCATGAAATTCATGCACTTGCAGGGGGCGAATCCCTCAGCTTGGATTTCGAGAGGGCACGGGCCAAGCCAAGGGATCCCCTGGTGCACAATTGGGGCTGGGGAGGGACATAGGAGGGCTCCAGGGTGTGTCTGTCCTGTCTTGCTCAGTCTCAGTCGGCTGGACCCCAGCAGCAAGCTATCCTACTGGTCAGAGCATCTGCTCCCTGGTGATCAGTGCACATCATAGTGACTGGCCGACTGATCGATTGTCTGCCTCTGGTGGTCAGTGCATATCATAGTGAGCAGTTGAGCAGCCTTAGCATATCATTAGTAGATTATGCTTTGATTGGTTGAATGGCCGACCAGACAACTGGAACTTAGCATATTAGGCTTATATTATATAGGATTATTCTGAGCAAAATTTTAAGAAAATAATTAGGCTCTTGCCAGACTTTGGACAATCTGTATATGTTCATTTACTTAAACTGTTTTGAACTCTCAAATTGTAATAAATATTGACATGTGTTCATTTGGAAGTGTTTTGTTTCCAAACTTTATTTGGTACATCTTTTCTCTAGATTCTTGATGGCCTCCTCTTTAATCATATATCTTGAGCTCACACCTAGATTTTGGGATTAAATATCAGTAAGAAGAGCAAGCAGTAGCTGAGGAAAGAAAGCTTGGAAAAGGAAGCAGGACTCAGTGTGAGTTCATTCTGGAAAAAGTCATATCAGCTGGGCTCATTTCCTTTCTATTGATAAAATCCCTGGAAGAATGATCAGGATTTTGATAGCGTATTTGATAAAGTCACTGAAATCCTATGGACAATAGTGAAATAGAGGTTTGGGTGTCCACATGGGTAGATGACTTTTGTTTGACACCTCCGGCCCCAAATATTTATTTGAGTGTCTGTTGCTATGAAATAAAATTCTCAGTCATGCCTACAGGGCTGTGTTCTTGTTGCATGCTGAAGAAATTGACTTTCTGTCTGTAATTAGTTATCATGAGTTTCTAATTTAGATAGACCTAGTTCAAATTCTGAATTCATCACTTATAGCTCTCTAACTTCAGATATGTCAGTTAACTGCTTTGACTTTTATTAGTTTTCTATCTGTAGGAAAGAATGGGATTATCCTATCTCTAAAATTGGAATAATATCTCACAGGGTTGTTGTGTGAAGATTCCATTCAAAGTTCCTAATACAGGATCTTCTGCACAGAAGGCACTCGAATATTAGTTCCTCTTCTCTTTACTGGTTTGTTGAAGGTGGGATGCATGGATAGTAGATTATATGACAAAATCAGAATTGAGATTCTGAAACAGCAGGCCAAATATAACAACCACATTGATGAATTGCAATTATCTTGTGTTGCAGAAAATATAACTGCATAACTACAGATCGGGGGAAATGGTGGATGATTGCATCATTTACCAAATAGGGAATACAGGAAGAGAAATAAGTCAAGAGGGCTGGTGATTGGAGAGCAGGGAAGATGATGACTTTAAACACTTTGCATTTGAGGTGAAAGGATAATTTTAGATACTTTGCATTTAAAATGTCTTGACATAGAGTGTCTAATAAGCAATGCTCTTACAAATAGAAACTGCTTGTTGAATAACTGAAATGAGAACTAAAGAGGCTTTTTATTGAGTGCATGGGCTTGCATCTTTGTGTGTTTACCCTTTCTGCTACTCCACCTTCATTGTGAGCTCTCTTCAGGTCTATATAGAAAAAGGTGGGTAAGTTGTGTAACTTGCACTTTCTGGCTAATTCATTTATATAACAGCCACCAATTTCCTAGGTACAGGGGCTATGATGCAGGTGGTGTTACCCTTCCCTGGCACGTTCTCCCACATATAGAGCCACTTGGTTTATCCCTCTATTTAGATGTGCGTTTATTTCTAATATTGTGCTTTTATCAACCATAATTGTTAGTAAGATCTCTATAAATAAGGAGGCCTTCAACTCAACTTCCAACATGTAGTTAAGAGGGGAAGTAATTGCTGAGGAAAGGAAGAAGACTTTTAAAATTAAAAGCTTGGACCCTATCTGATTTGGCTTATTGGATAGAGTATCAGCCTGCAGACTGAAGGGTCCCAGGTTCAATTCCAGTCAAAGGCACATGCCCAGGTTGTGAGGTTGATCACCAGTGAGGGTGTGCAGGAGGCAGCTAATCAATGATTTTCTCTCATCATTGATTTTTCTATCTCTCTTTCTTTCTCCTTTCCTTTCTAAAATCAATAAAAATATATATAAAATTAAAAGTTTGAAATTTTTCTTGCTGACAAACTAGGAAGATAATAAAATTTCTGCTCACTAGGCATCATTAGTTAAAACCTTGTGCTTCAAATGGTACCATCAAGAAAGTAAAAAGGTGAGCCACAGAATGGGAGAAAAATTTTCCAAATCATATCTGTGATAAGAGACTTGTATTAAGAATATATCAATTATGGAGCTATCACAACAATAAAAAGACAACTTGATTATAAAATGGGCAAAGTGTCTGAAGAGATATCTCTCAAAGAAGATATACAAATGGCCAATAAGCCCATGAAAAGATGCTCATAATCATTAACCATTTGGGAAATGCAAATCAGAACCACAATGAGAGACTACTTCATACCCATTAGGTTGACAATAATAAAGAGAGATAATAACAAGTGTTGGCAAGGACCTGGACAAATTGAAACCCTCATATACTGCTAATCAGAATGTAAAATAGTATAGCCAATGGTGGAAAGTATGTCAGTTTCTCAAAATGTTAAACATAGAGTTAGTTACCACATAACACAGAAATGAAAACATGCCCACACAAAAACTAGTACATGAATGTTTGTACTAGCATTATTCATAATAACCAAAAGTAGAAACAATGCAAATATCCATTAACTGATGAATGAATGGCTAAATAAAAAGTAGTGTATCCATACAAAGAAACATTATTTGGTAAAAAAGAGAAATGAAGTTCTGATCCATGCTACAACATGGGTGAACTTTGAGAACCATGTTAGTGAAAGAAAGCAGTCACAAAAGACCACATATTATCTAATTCTTTTTATATGAAATGTTCAGAATGGGCAAATCTATAGACAAAAAGTACATGAATCATTGTCAAGGGCTGTGAGGGAGGCATATAGAATTGGGGGATTTGGGCTAAGTGGCATGGGTTTTCTTTTGGGGGTGATGAAAATGTTCTGAAATTGATTGTGGGGATGTTCACCAGGCTCTGTGAATATACTAAAAGCCACTGAATTGTACACTATATAGGTGAATTATATGGTAAATGAATCATATCACAATAAAACTCTTAAAAAAAAAGAAGATTTCTGCTTATAGCAGCAGATGGAAGCACAACCTTCAGACATCATTGGGAACTAAAAGGATGATCTTAGGTACTGAATAGGGAAGTGGGGGTCTGGATCTCTAGGTTATAGTCTTGGTTCTCCCATAAATTGGCTGCCTGATTTGGGTTAATTACTTCTCTGAAGACCTCATTGTCTTCATCTAAAACATTAGAATCAATCCAGTGGATAAATATAGCCTCTTATATCTTTGAATCGCATCCTAGATAATAAAAGCCTAATATGCTAAGTGCCTGTTTGTCCTGTCTGGCCGTTCAACCTATCAAAGCATAATATGCTAATCATATGTGAAGGCTGCTCAACTATTCATTTGATGTGCATTTCCCACCAGGAGGCAGTCAACTAGTCGATCAGTCACTGTGACATGCGGTGACCACCAGGGGGCAGATGCTCTGACCAGTAGGTTAGCTTGCTGCTAGAGTTTGGCTGATGGGGACTTATGGATTCAGGCTGAACATACCCTGGAGCCCTCCCGCAGTTCCTCCCTGGCTGGCCAACCTCTTGTATCCCTCTTCAGTTCCGATCTGCATTGGTGAGGTCCCTCCATCTGGCCTGCACCCTCTTGCAATCTGGGACCCCTTGGAGAATGTCAGAGAGTTGGTTTTGGCCCCATCCCATTGGCCAGGCCGAGGGACCCCACTAGAGCACGAATTTGTGCATTGGACTTATAGTAATTAGATAAATGAGATATTAAAAAGGTGAAGTTGGATCAGGTTGTCTATGTAGGTGAAAACAATCTAGGCCAATGAGCTATAGCCCTGGAGGTACTTCTGGAAATCCTTACTGAGTAACCTCAGAACAAATCTGGTCTAAAAACAAATTTCTTACCTCAAGGTTAAAGCTGAATCTCTATAAATTCAAAGAATAGAGTTATAAGAAGTTGTATGAAATGATCTAGTAACTTCTCTTTCATTCTCTAATTATAGATTTTCTATACATGCTCTGAGCTCATAGGTTTAAGATCCTAGATGGCTGTTTTTCATGTGTACATCAAAATGAAATTTTTTGAAAAGTGATTTTTACCTTTTGTTTGGAGCTTTTATTTGACCTAATTTTGTGCTCAGTTGATATTGCCATTCAACCAATCAGCATTGTTGACCTGCTGCTTTGTGCTTAACGTAGTCCTAGTAGAATACACATTGTCGCAGTCTTTAAAGTAGTGTGCCCTTTGTAAAATACTTGAAAATGTATACCAACTGCATTGAGAAAAGATCTAGAACTGGACTTAGATCACCTAAAAGTGATTGAGTCCTGCTTTGGTTGGCAGTTAGACAGACTTGAGCAGACCAAGGACGCTGGGCCAGATACAGAAGGTTACCCAGGTCCAAAGCCCTGGGTGCCTAGCAAGGAGCAAAACTGAGAAAAAAAGGATCGCACCCCCTGGGTAACCTTTCCTCCTCTAGCAGATTGCTGGTCATGTGGTTTAGACCCCTAACCCTTCATACTGAGGGTCATGTGGTTGGGCTCCTCCCCTGACCTTGCCTCCTCCCCTGGCATGTTGCTAGTAATGCTCGTTAGACCCCCTTTGGCAGAGAATGAACAAGGGGGTCAGAGAATAGCCCAGGACAGTGGTCAACAAACTGCGGCTCTCGAGCCACATGTGGCTCTTTGGCCCCTTGACTCTTCCACAAAATACCACGGCCTGGGCGAGTCTATTTTGAAGAAGTGGCGTTAGAAGAAGTTTAAGTTTAAAAAATTTGGCTCTCAAAAGAAATTTCAATCATTGTACTGTTGATGTTTGGCTCTGTTGACTAGTGAGTTTGCCGACCACTGGCCCAGAACAATGAAGTATTGACCCACATCAAATATGTGTAGGCCTCAGCTGAGTTTCAGTGCTTGGCCCAGAAGAGCAACAAAACCAGACAAGCTGCGATAGCTGATATCAGGACCAGCTGCATTGACTAATGACCCCCTCCCTGGAGCTGACCAATCAGTGGACACACCTGGAAAGCTAATGAAATTCTGTTGAGATACTGAGATCCCCCTCTGGGGCTCTCCCTAAAATCTCCATCCTTAACAGCCCTTCTGAGAAAGGCCAGTGGGCCCTCCCTGGAGTTGGCCCCACTTTTCCCCTCCCCACTTTCTTCCCTCCCTGGCGGGTTACTTTACCTTTCTCTTTCGTAAGCTCCAAGGACTCTTCCTTTGCCTCTGTCACTTGTTTCCTAAGCCCATTTCTCCTACGGCTCACTTCTTTTACCTCTGTGACTTTCTAAATAAACTTTTTCATACAGTTTCCATCGTGGTTCTGAATTCTTTCTCAGCCAGAACTCAAGTACAAAGGTTGCTGAACTGAGGTCTGGTTTGACTCCACTGGTCTAACCCCTGGTGTCATTTTTGCCGCAGACACTACCTCTGACATTTACTGTTATTCCTCCTCCTCCCCCCAGCTCCTTACCTATTTATTTTAATCCCAGTGTCCTTATCTGTAACCTGGTAATAATTATAATTTACACCCACCATTAGTAAGCTTTTGTCATGTGACGTAGTGGGTGTAAAAGCATTTTCTAAACTGTAAAACACCGTACAAATACGAAGTGTTTGTGTGTGTGTGTATGTTTTACTAAATACCTTATTATTTCATCTGATACCCATACAACTCATTTTCTGTTGGGAAGGCTAAGGAAAGTAAATTGTTCAAGGTCTCACAGCTGGGAAGTGGCAGGGATGAGTGTGGAACTAAGTCTTTGTAAGTATGTGTTACATCCTAACATAACATCTCTGTCCGTTGTTCTCAACCCAGATTACTCAGCTGAATCACTCATGATGCTTTTAAAAAATAGAGATGCCTGGGTTTTAGCCAGACTTCGGGTCCGGAATTTCCAGAGGGGTACTTTTGGGTCTCTGAGAAGACTTGGGGGATAAGAAAGAAGAGTTCTCTGTGGGCTGTGGTGGTGACTGAGATGGGAGTTGGCAGTGGGGAGGATGTCTGTGGGCATTACCTAATGCTGACCTCCAGCATGGCTTCAGTGTGTGCCTGGAGGGATGTGTAAATGATGGGAAGAAGCTGTCACCGAGGGCCTGTAATGGTGCTGAGCTGCAGGATTCCATGTGGGAAAGCCTGGTTCCTGTGGTCAGGGGCAGGAGCCTTTGGTTTATCCTAAGAGGTCCTGCAGCTTTTTGTTTGGAATCTTTTTCTGGCTACATTTTCACAACCAAAGTAGAATTATCTGAGCTTGGGAAGCATTTAGCAAAGTTAATTTTAAAACTGGACTACGTCAGTGTTTATCTCTCCAGTTTTGGAGTGTTTTACTGCCTTGAGTTCAGATTAGCCCAGCTGAACCAATGAGAGGTGCTTCTTAAAAATAAATCTTTTAAAAATATAAATAAGGCCAGTGCCTTGTGCTGAGAATTGGATGGCTGTAGAGCAACATGGGACTTGAAATTGTCAGCCTCGTGATTCAGAAAGCTGAGTAGACTAGGCCACAGATAGGGTTAAAATTAGGATGTGTGAGGTTGTAGACTTGTTTCTCCACTTTATGTTCTCAAGCCAGTCATCTCTAGTTACAGGATGATTCTGCTTTCTGTTCAGCCAGTTTTCTGTTAATGAGTGAGATAGGAAATATTACTCTAATACTTTTCCCTTCTCTTTCCTTTCCTACTTTTTTTTTTTTTTTTTAGCATTTTAAAACCACAAATATTTATTATCTCAGTTTTTAAGGGTCAGGAATCTAGCTGGGAAGTTCTGACCCAGTTATCTCATGGGGTTGCCATAGAGATGTCTCAGATACTTTCTTATGTTAAAGATAGCTCAACTAAAAAAGGTAACTTTAGCTTACAAAACATATACATTTTCTTTACCTTAGTGATCTTCAAAGTAATAATAACAATAATAAAAAAAGTAGTTTATAAACAGTCATAACACAGCAATAATAACCTTAAAAGAGTAACAAAAGCACAACTATTATTATCATTTGGGCCATGATTTTTGCCCTCAAGAAGTTTACATCTTAGGTTAGGAGGTAAGCCTTAAAAAACCTCAAGAAATCATACTAGATAGGAAATAACTAAATGCTGACTCAGTGTCTTGGGAATTCACATAGGGAGGAAAGGTCAGGAAATCCATTTGGGAAGAAGTGGAGCTTGAACCAGTCTTTAAAAGATGGCTGAATGTTTAAAGGGAGAACGAGAGGAAGAAGTACTGTATATGAAGGTACTATGGGAGGTACTGCATGTGAAGCAAAGCCACCTTCAGCATTTCATTACCCTGTGTGTTTACTAGTGTGTGTTAAAGGACTTCATTTCCTTGGAGCTCTGTTCTGTAC
>PVJN01019313.1:0-37543 GCA_004026805.1 Lasiurus borealis | reverse complement strand
ACAGATATAGGGTGAAACTCAGTCACTCCCTTACCTCAATCTCCCACTCACCCAATTCCCTTCCTCAGAAGCATCCAGTTTTGCCAGTTTCTTGTATGAACTGCCAGAAAGTCTGTGTACATACAGGCAAATATGTGTGTTTGCATATGCAGGTAAGTATGCACATACACATATGTCTTAGTAGATAGAACACAGTCTTATAACTTTTCCAGGCTGGTGTGCCTCAATGGTTGAGCATCAACCTATGAACCAGGAGATCATGGTTTGATTCCCCATCAGGGCTCAATCCCCAGTAGGGGACATGCAGGAGGCAGCCAATCAATGATTCTCTCTCATCATTGATGTTTCTATTTCTCCTTCTCCTTTCCTCTCTGAAATCAATAAAAAATATATTTTAAAAAATGTGTAACTTCTACATAGGTAATACACCCATGTCTTAAAATTCAACAGGGACAATTATTATGGTTTTCCTTTCATCGTATTCCTGCTTCTAGCTCATTCCCCGCTTAAACAACCCATGTTACCAGTTTGTTGTTCTTCCTTCTGGACAAAGTCTGTGCATATCTAACCGGGTTGTTTGTTTTTACTAATAACACAACCTTGCTCCACATGTGCAGGGACTTTACTGATTTGGCTTACTGTGTCTTCCCTATGCACCTAGCAGCTCCTGTGACATAGTAAGTGTCCAACAAATATTTTTGGGATGAAATAATATAAATAGGCATCATCCTTACCTCCCTAATCTCTCTCATCTTCATTTTTAAATATATAGAACAAATCCCTTTAACCCACCAGTGGGATTTTTTTGTTTCATACCTTTCTTGATTTTTTTTTCTCTTTTAAAATAAATCTTTATTATTCAGAAGATTACAATTGTTCCTCTTTTTCTCCCCATAATTCCCCTCCACCAAGTTCCCACCCCACCCCACCACGCCCTTACCCCGCCCCCTTGTCCTCACCATAAGTGGACGATTTTTGTACAGCCTCTTCCCACACCCCCCACCTCTTTCCCCCTGAGAATTGTCAGTCCACTCTCTTTCTATGCCCCTGATTGTATTATATTCACCAGTTTATTCTGTTCATCAGAGTTTTTTATTCACTTGATTTTTAGACTCACTTGTTGATAGATACGTATTTGTTGTCATTTTGTTGTTAATAATTTTTATCTTTACCTTTTTCTTCTTCCTCTTCTTAAAGAATACCCTTCAGCATTTCATATAATACTGGATTCGTATTGATGAACTTCTTTAGCTTCTTCTTATCTCTGAAGCTTTTTTTTTTTTATCTTCAATTCTAAATGATAGCTTTGCTGGGTAGAGTAATCTTGGTTGTAGGTCCTTGTTGTTTATCACTTTGAATACTTCTTGCCACTCCTGTCTGGCCTGCATAGTTTCTGTTGAGAAATCAGTTGACAGTTGTATGGGTACTCCCTTGTAGGTAACAAACTTTTGTTTGGGGTTCTCTGTGCTTCCTGGACTTGTAAGTACATTTCTTTCACCAGGTGGGGGAAGTTTTATGTCATTATTTCTTCAAATAGGTTTTCAATATCTTAGTCTTTCTCTTCTGGCACCCACATAATTTGGATGTTGATACACTTGAAGTTGTCCCAGAGGCTCTTTATACTATCTTCATATTTTTGGATTATTTTTGCTTTTCTGATTGGGTGTTTTTGCTTTTTTGTATTTTAAATCTTTGTCTTGATTTTGGGGATCCTCTAGTCTGCTATTGAATCTCTGCATATTACTCTTTATTTCAATCAGTTTATGCTTAATTTCTGATTGGTCCTTTTTCATATTCTTGAGGGTCTTACTAAATTTCTCGGAGGTTTCTAGAAGATTCTTGAAAAACCTTATAACCGTGGTTTTAAACTCTATCCAGTAGTTTGCTTCATCCATTTCTTTCATTTGTGACTTGTTGCTTTGTCTCCACATTTTGGCTGCTTCCCTGTGTGGCCTTGTATGCTCGGTGTCCTATAGGGTCCAGTGGCCCAGCCTCCCCAGTTACCTGAAGTGGACACAATTGGTGCACCCCTTTGTGGGCTGTGTGCACAGTATTGTTGTAGTTAAACCTTGATTGCTGTTGGTATTGGGAGGAATTAACCTCCAGACCAATTGGCTGTGAGGACCAGCTGTGTCTACACTGGAAGATCTGTTGCTAGAGACACCCTTATGGAGCAAGATTTGCTTCAGTGTGGCTTTGATGCTCAATGCGTCTGCCCCTGAGTATGTCTCTTTTGGATGTGAAAAGTTGTAATCCGATATGGTGTCACACTGGCTCTTAGATCTCCAAGGAGGTACAAAGTCAGCCACTGCCTGAGGCCACCCAGCAGGAGCTATAGAGGGATATACAGATTCCTCCTCTTTGTTTGGGGTTTGGAAGTGCCCAGATGAGACTTGGCTGTGAAGCAATGCAGGCTGCTGCTGCAGGGCCTTATGCCTTCTTTTGGAAGCTTTGGAGCTCTCTGACCCAGCTGCAATTTGTTAGTTTTTAGGTTGCAAAAGAACAGGCCATTCATATGCAAAAGCTGCTGTGGACAGCTTGGGTTGGTTTTAAATTAGGTGGGGTGGGATCTCAGGGAATCACTAGGGTGTAGCAAGTAGCAATGGCTGCCCGTCAGCCCTGCCCCAGAGAGGTCCCCAGGTCTCTGTGTCCCATGGCCCTGTGCAGAAGCAATGATCACTGTGAGCACCTCTGAGAGAAAGCCATCCTTGCATTCCATCCCGACACCAGATAGTTCAGTTTCTTCCTGTATGAGTCTGGGTCCCCAGAGTCTCACCCAGAACTGGAGTTCAGAGCAGTTGGAACCTTGTATCTCTCTCCTAATTGAAAAAAACAACAACAGCACATCCAGTTACCAGCCTACAAGTGCCTCCGTACCTCCGCACCTCCACACTTCCACACCACTGCACCTCCTACCAGTCTCAGTTTGCTTTTTTCTTTCCTTCTAGTTGTAGAACTTCAACTAGCTTACCCGTGGTTCTGGATGATATTTGTTTTGTCTTTTAGTTGGAGTTTTGATGTGGTTGTGAGAAGCAGCAAGTAAGGGTGTTTACCTATGCCACCATCTTGGTTGTTCTCCCCTTTCTTGCTTATTCTGTGATTAAAGTCCAAACTAAGGGTCTAATCAGTATCTGCTTCAGATTACAACAACCGGCTAAGTTACTCCCTAGCTGTCTCTCTTACAGGGAAATAGCTCTAGGGAGAGAGAGAGGCAATATTCATGAAGGAAGGAACACCAGGTTTAGAATCAGACTGCTCGAGTTCATATTCCCCGTCTTCTATTTGGAGCCATGGGATCTACTTTAATAGATCTTTGCCTAAGTTTCCTTGCTTGTACCATAGAGATACCTGTGCCTTCTTCACAGGGTTGTTTTAAGATTAAATGGGCTAATATGTAAAGTGGTTAATACAGGAGTGAACAAAAGTGGGCTTACCATTGTTTGTATGAGAAATAATACAATAGTAAATAATAATTAAGAATAAATTGTTTTTCATACTCACAATTGTAAAATACATTTGTCTTCCCCATGTATATGTACCTTGCATATAATGTGTTCAATAAATGTTGCCTATTATTATTATAACACAATTCATCTTCCTTGAGCACTATTTTTTTAAATAAATCTTTCTTGTTCAGTTTATTACAGATGTTCCTCCCCCCCTACCCCATAGCTCCCCTCCACCTGATTCACCACCACCCACCCTATGCCCTTACCCCTCACCACTGTCCTCATCTATAGGTGTAAGATTTTTTTGTCCAATCTCTTCTCTCACCTCTCCCACCCCCTTCCCCCTGAGAATTGTCAGTCCATTCCCTTTCTATGCTCCTGATTCTATTATATTCACCAGTTTATTCTGTTCATCAGATTCTTTGTTCACTTGATTTTTAGATTCACTTGTTGATAGCTATGTATTTGTTATCACTTTGTTGTTCATAATTTTTATCTTAACCTTTTTTTTCTTAAAGAATACCCTTCAGCATTTCATATAATCCTGGTTTGATGGTGATGAACTCCTTTAGCTTTTTCTTGTCTGTGAAATTCTTTATCTGACCTTCAATTCTGAATGATAGCTTTTCTAGGTAGGGTAATCTTGGTTGTAGGGTCTTGCTATTCATCACTTTGATTATTTCCTGACACTCCTTTCTGGCCTACATAGTTTCCTTGAGAAATCAGCTGACATTGGATGGGTGCTCTCCTGTAGGTAATTAACTGTTTTTCTCTTGCTGCTTTCAAGATTCTCTCTTTGTCTTTGGCCCTTGGCATTTTAATTATGATGTGTCTTGGTGTGGTCCTCTTTAGATTCCTTTTGTGTGGGGTTCTCTGCACTTCCCAGACTTGTAAGTCCATTTCTTTCACCAGGTAGGGAAAGTTTTCAGTCATTATTTCTTCAAATAGGTTTTCAGTATCTTGCTCTCTCTTTTCTTCTGGCACCCCCATGATTCTGATGTTGGTATGCTTGAAGTTGTACCAAAGGCTTCTTACACTATCTTCACATTTTTGGACTCTTTTTTCTTTTTTTTAAAATATATTTTTTATTGATTTTTTACAGAGAGGAAGGGAGAGAGATAGAAAGTCAGAAACATCGATGAGAGAGAAACATTGATCAGCCGCCTCCTGCACGCCCCACAGTGGAGATGTGCCCACCAGCAAGGTACATGCCCCCGACCGGAATCGAACCTGGGACCTTTCAGTCCGCAGGCCGATGCTCTATCCACTGAGCCAAACCGGTCTCGGCTCTTTTTTCTTTTTGTTTTTCTGGTTAGATGTTTTTTGCTTCCTCATATTTCAAATCTTTGGCTTAATTCTTGGGGTCCTCTAGTCTGTTGTTGGATTTCTGTATATTATTCTTATTTCAGACAGTGCATGCTTAATTTTTGCCTGGTCCTTTGATGTTTTTTTGGTATTCTCATTAAGATCCTTGAAGGTTTCATTAAGTTTCTCAGCAGTTTGTAGAAGATTCTTGAGTAACCTTATAAATGTGGTTTTGAACTCTATGTTCAGTAGTTTGCTTTCCTCCATTTCTTTCATTTGTGACATATTTCTTGGTATCTGCATTTTGGCTGCTTCCCTGTATTGATGGAGTGGCTTTGAGTGCTAGTTGTCCTTTATGGCCCAGTAGCTCTGCCTTCCCAATCACCTGATGTGGACACTCTTGGTGCACCTCTTTGTGGGCTGGGTACACAGTCTTGTAGTTAAGCCTTGATTGCTATTGGTACCCTGAGAGGACTTGACCTCCAGGCCAATTGACTGTGAGGATTAACCTTGTCTATAATGGAGACATCCCTATGGGGCATGACTTGCTTCACTGGGGCTTTGGTGCTCAATGAGTCTGCCTCTTGAGTGTGTCACTTACATATGCGAGGAGTTGAAATCTGGTTTCATCTCACACTGACCTCTAGGTACACTGATTCCTGGATCTCCAAGGAGGTGCAAGTCAACTAGTGTCTGAGGACACCCAGCAGGGGCTACAGGAAGATCTGCAAATTTCTCATCTTTGCTTGGAGTTTGGAAGTTGGAGTTGTCTGACCCAGTTGCAATTTGTTAGGAGTTCAGAGCAGTCAGGAACTTGTAACTCCCACCCAATTGAAAAAAGACAAAAAACAACAGTGCACACCAGCCTGATTGACGTGGGTCTCCATACCTCTGCTTTTCTGAGCCTCTGCATGTCCTACCAGGTCTTAATCCACTTTTTTCTTTCCTTCTAGTTGTAGAACTTCCACTCTGCCAGCTTTCCTGTAGTTCTGCAGGATATTTGTTTTATCTTTTAGTTGTAGTTTTGGTATGGATGTGAAAGGCAGCACGTACAGGTGTATACCTTATGCTGCCATCTTGGTTCCCCCTCGAGCACTCTTTTGAACATATTATAAGTCCTTTACAATAATCTTTTAAAGCAGCTCCTCATAAAAATTGTACACTGAGGCCCCTTATCAATTTACCTTGTTCTCCTCACTAACCAGTTTCTTTTTAAAAATATATATATTTTTAGTGATTTCAGAGAGGAAAAGAAAGGGAGAAATAGAAACATCAGTGATGAGAGAGAATCATTGATGGGCTACTTACTGTATGTCCCCTACTGGGGATGAAGCCCACAACCTGGGCACATCCCCTTGACTGGGATCAAACCCAGGAACCTTCAATTGCAGGCTGATACTCTCCACTGAACAAAACCAGACAGGGCTTTTTTTCTTTCTTTTTTTAAAAAATAATTGTTGAAAGTATAATATATGTCCTCTTTTTTCTCCCATTGACACCTTATTATTCACTCTCACCCCTTGCCCCAGGCCTCCACTGCCCTATTGTTTGTGTACATGTGTTATGCTTATATACTCACAAGTTATCTGGATTTTTCTCTTCCCACGCACCCACCTAAGCCAGTTTCTTAACTCACTGTGATGTGTGAGTTCTACTCCTGTCACCCAGTTGGCAAAATATACCACTCAGAAGTCATCCACACTCTCCCCGAAGCTTCACTTAGCACTATCTTTCCTCCCTCATACCCATTTCATCTTGCCTTTCTTCCTTCTTTCCTTCCTCTCTCCTCTTTTTGCCTGTCTTCTACCCTCAGGCTTTCTTGGAATAGTTTTGGAGTATGGAGATATAATTGTTTACATTAATATTTCTACTAGAGGCCCGGCGCACAAAAGTTGTGCACCAGTAGGATTCCCTAGTGGCTGCCGACCACCAGTTGGGCCTTCCTTCATTCTGTGCCATACCCTGTGGTCAGCGCACAACATAGTGAGTAATCGAACTCTTAGTGGATCAGACTCCTGAGGGGACACTTTGCATATTAGGCTTTAATATGTATAGGTTCTATATATAGATGGTATACATCATTACATATTTTCAGTTGTGGGTATCCAGATTATTCCATTAGATATAATGTCTCAAAATATTCTAGTCTGTTCTTTGGTTATCCTTTGTACAATATATTCATACTTAACTTGTGAAAAACATTTTGATTTTCTTTATTTCTTTTTTTTTAAACATTTGATATTCCTCCAAATTCCCTGACTTCCAGGAGAACTAAGACAATAAAATATACAGAAAGCTCTGCCTAAGTGTAAGCTGAGACAGGCTGCAGGCATCTGGAAGAGAGGCCCGAACCAAGGGACACAGGAACAAGACCACATGCCCAGAGCACCTACCTCACCGAAAATACCAAGTCAAAGTGCCTTTTGGTTTGCTATAAGCAACTGATCTTAACAGTAAACCCTGAGTTATTGATCATTATGAGCACTATGACCAGTGTATATGTTTATTACATATAAATATTTATTTAGCACTTTTGCTGTGAAGGCACCATGATTTCAGGGTACAAGGAGACGCTTATCTCTTCTTTCCTGTAATAGACTTCAAATCTAATGTAATATAGACCCAATATGTCACCCAACAAGCCATCATCAAGGACTGTCACAACTAATTAGTGCTTCATAGAGAAAGATGAGCCTGATATGATCCCTGGAGAAAGGGTCAAAAGCTTAATGAGCATAAGAAAAAGAAAACATTTTAGGTGATAGATAATATATGAATATTATATTCTTTAATGTGAAATTCCATTTTTTATGGCTCTTTTCAGTTTATTGCATGAAGGAGTTACACTAATTCAACTTAAAAGCAGACCCCAAATGGCAACATTATATAAGCTATGAGGTTTTTAAACTTGTGACAAGAGACAGAAGGGAAATCCTACTCATTGAAAAGAAATCCTCACTTAGGCTTCAATGAGCCAAAAGCACTTAAAACGCATGAACCTTCAGCTGGTCGTCCTTAACCAGTCCATTCTCTACAAGGAACAGCAATATGTTCTTGCACTGGTCACCCTGCAGCTGAATTACTTCTCCATATTCTGGATGCTCAATGGCAGTACCATTGCCAGCAAATTTCATCTTAAAGGTCTTCACTAGTTTCATTTTATCATAATCACCAGAGAATCCCTTGGACAGTGGAAAGGGATATGCTATTTCTCTGTTGAATTTGTATCCTATCTAATAAAATAGAAACATGCAATTTGGCCATACCTCTGCTATACACACAAAGCCATGCCCACCAGCCAATCAGGAGCAAGTATTGAAATTAACCCAACCAAGATGGCTACAGTCACAGAGTGAGCAGGAGGCTTGGGTTTCCCTGGAAATGGAGGAAACCAAGCTTCCTTCCTGCTCTGGCTGGCACTGGCCTCTGCTCAAGGCTACAAAGTTTCAATTATAGAAGATAAATAAATCCCAGATATCAGGGCCTCCACTTGGGTCATCAGTGGGCATGGCAGGCCTGCAAACCACCACAGATTCCTCACCCAGGCCACCACACACTCCAAGGGAACCCCCACCCTGATCCAGGACACCCTTCAGGGCAAACGAACTGGCCCCCATCCATGTACTAGGCCTTTACCTATATATATATATATATATATATATATATATATATATATATATATATATGTATAGACCCAATATGTCACCCAATAAGCCATCATCAAGGACTGTCACAACTAATTAGTGCTTCATAGAGAAAGATGAGACTGATGTGACCCCTGGAGAAAGGGTCAAAAGCTTAATGAGCATAAGAAAAAGAAAAAAAAAAATATATATATATAAAAGGCTAATATGCTAAAGTGTCTGTTCAACTGTTCAACTGGTAGCTATGACACGCACTGACCACCAGGGGGGAGACATTCAATGCACAGGTATGGAAACATGGAACAGAGTGATAAATCTCAGAGGGAAGGGTGGGTGAGGGGAGGGAAGGTAGAAAGAGATTAACCAAAGACCTTATATGCATACCAGAGGCTCAGTGCACAGATTTGTGCACAGATGGGGTCTGTTGGCCTGGCCTGCACCCTCTCACAATATGAGACCTGTTGGGGGATGTTGGACTGCCAGTTTCAGCCCAATCCCCATAGGCCAGGCTGAGGGATTCCATCAGTGCACGAATCCATGCACTAGGCTTCTAATCCTATCTAATAAAATAGTAATATGTAAATTGATCATCACTCCAACACACAAGATGGCTGCCCCCATGTGGTCAAAGATGGATGCCCCCATGTGGCCAGCAGGGGAGGGCACTTGGGAGGAACTAGGCCTGCAAGGGAGGGCAATTTTGGGGCAATCAAGCCTGCAGGGGAGGGCATTTATGTGTTACAAGGCCAGCAGAGAAGGGAAGTTGGGGGCAACCGAGTCTGTAGGGAAGGATAATTCGGGAGAGGGGGAGACCAGGCCTGCAATAGAGGGCAGTTAGGGGCAAATAGGCTGGCAGGGGAGCAGTTAAGCATCAATCAGGCTGGCAGGGGAGTGGTTAGGGGGTGATCAGGCTGGCAGGCAGAAGCAGTTAGGGGCAATCAGGAAGGCAGGTCAGGTGAGCAGTTGGGAACCAGCAGTTCTGGATTATGAGAAGGATGTCCAACTGCCCATTTAGACCCAATTCTACTAGGATTGGGCCTAAATGGGCAGTCAGACATCCCTCAAGGGGTCCCAGATTGGAGAGGGAGCAGGCTGGGCTGAGGGACACACCGCCCCTCCATGCACGAATTTCGTGCACCGGGCCTCTATTATGGATATAATACTCAGTCCCAGTGGGAAAGCAGATCATCCCCCTGCCTTGCATCAGCAAAGGGGTCGAAGGAGTGGAGGTTCAGATAGCAGACATACTCTAAAATTCCTTTCCCTGGTGGAAATGACCTATGGAAGACTGTGGTGAGAGAAGAGTGCAGGGCGAACAGAGTTTTCAAAAGCAAGGGGGCGGGGGTGGTCAAAGGGAGGTTTCTGAGCCCTCACCAGTGGCACAGTCACTCAATGTGAAATTCCATTGAGCCAAACCAGCCAGGGTCTAACCCAGTTTCATCATTATTTTAGAGACAAAGTGATATTTATTGAGCACCTACTGTCTGCAAAGCACTATGCAAGGTAGAGTGGGAATCTAGACATGAATGGGGTGTGACTCCTGCCTTGTAGGAGGTTACAATATAGTAGAGAACACCAACTTGTTAAATACCTGACTCATAATTCACAGAATGAAGGAAGCTCAGAGAGCTGCAATCCCAAGACTGGAACACAATGTCCTGACCACTGTTGTCAAGTCTTTCTCTAGAATGGAGCGAATCCTTTTTAATGGCAAATGTGGACAAAATGTTATAAATATGGATGACATCAGGTGAATAACAGAGCTGCATAAATCCACCGATTTGCATTACAGAATGGTGATAATATGTTTTATTGTATCATCATCTTTATCATTACTTTCGCAGTAACTGTCTTTGGCCAGTTCCTTGTTTCAGCCATGAGACCTTTTTGTTCCTGAAAAAGCATTACACGAGCTGTGTGGGAGGGATTTAGTATCATCCAATACAATTTCTCATTTTATAAACAAGACAGCTGGGCCGTGTTAAAAAAATTGCTTAAAGATCATGAGGGTCTTCATTCACTTCAACACTTATATTTAAGTTTGATATTATAATTTGTCATTTCGGGTCATTTTTTGGACTTTCTCACTCATGACTGATCCAGGCTGGGACATTTGTGACAGCCAGTTAGCGTGATATGATTAAGTGCTCTAAGAACTTGTTTTTTTTTTTTAATTTATTGATTTTTTTTTTTACAGAAAGGAAAGGAGAGAGATAGAGAGTTAGAAACATTAATGAGAGAGAAACATACATCAGCTGCCTCTTGAACATCCCCTACTGGGGATGTGCCCGCAAACAAGGTACATGCCTTTGACCAGAATCGAATCTGGGACCTTTACAGTCCACAGGCTATACTCTATCCATTGAGCCAAACTGGTTTTGGCTCTAAGAACTTTTGTTGCTCATCCTCACAACCCCACTCTCAGTGAAACACTTCCTTTCCATGCCAGTTAAAAAAGAACCTCGGTTATTTTTCCAAAGGGCACATCAATACTCTCGAATGCAATAATACATAAGAAATTTAAAGTTACTTTTTATTTATTTATTTTATAATGTTTTTTTTTTGTTTTTGTGTTTTTAAACATTTTATTGATTTTTTACAGAGAGGGAGAGGGGGATAGAGAGTTAGAAACATTGATGAGAGAGAAACATCGATCGGCTGCCTTCTGCACACTCCCCACTGGTCATGTGCCCACAACCAAGGTACTTGCCCTTGACTGGAATTGAACCTGGGACCCTTGAGTCCACAGCTTAATTCTCTAGCTACTGAGCGAAACCAGTTAGGGCTAAAATTACTTTTTTTATTATTATATCTTTTTTTTCCAAGCTTCAACTCTAAATGACTCCCAATTGGATTGGGTAATACGCTTCTGAACAGCAATATATTAGGTTTGAATGTTAGGAACTTTAGAAGAACTGAGGTTTCTTTGTTTCCCCAAGCCAATCCTTTGTGAGCCCTTATGTACTAAATTTTTATCTGCAAACTGGAATTTTGCAATGAATTGTCCCAATTCAACAAGTACATATCAGCCTCCTACAGCGGGGACTGTTTTGTGCTTAACGCCAAGGAACACATTAAGAACTCACACATGGTCCCACACTCTCAAATTGTTCATTAGATACTGGGAAGTGTTTCATGGAACAGAAGCTCATGAAAGATGAATAGATGCTGTTATTTTAGCATAACATAAGCAAAATGTTGTTTTTCTTCTTCCTACAGTGTAGCTAAAGTTATCAGGGTCCCATGAAAAGCCACTGCGATGCCCATGTATGTGCCTCACCTACCAGAATAGGTTCCACATAGAAAATTGTGATGAATCATTGCAGGAGTTCCATGCCACTGAAGCAAGCACCTCCCTCCTCAAACAAAAAAAAACTAAAAACCCAACCCAGGTATATGAATTAATTCCTGAGAAAATAAATGTAAATAAGAGGATTCAGTTAAGATGACATGCAGTGGTTTTCACTGCTTATAGTAAAGATGTCATTTTAAAGAATGAGATGAAACAAAATAAGAGAAATATCAGATGACAGCTACTTAATTGCATTCTTTTTTTAAAATACTGGAGAATTTTTGTTTAATGTTGAATGCCATTGTTCTTAACTAGCTGCTCTTCTGCATCACTCAAAATATGAAATGACACATTATCTTGTGGAAAAATCAGAGCTTAGTACAGCATAATGTGATCTAATCAAATTGCACCATCAACTTTTGAATGTATTTCCACATTCATGAATACATGAGAGTATCATGTACCCGAGGAGCTTGATAAATATTCACTGACTTTACATTTCTACAGCAGGAAATAGGTTAGTTGGATTTTGTTTTTTATCTTTATGTTTTGACTATCAGTGCAACAAAAATGAAGTGCATTTTACTTGTGTTCACATTAAAAAGTATTTTTCTCCAGACCTTAATTACCAAAGACACATTGGCACCAGAAAGATGACGGTACCCTCACAGTATTAGACATTACTAAGTCAGAAAGTCATGTTCTATTCATCTGGAAAAGAAGCTGCTTCATGTCGGGGAGCACAGAATGATGAGGGTGTAACTAAAGTTTAGCTATCTCTCACAAAATTGTCCTCTTAAATATGAGAAATAAGTGTGTTCCAAATGTTTGTCCTTAAAACTAGGAATAAAGGTCTGATTGCTGCTTTTAAATTGTCGCTATAGACCTGGCCAGGTGGCACAATTGGTTGGAGCATGGTCCCATACACCAAAAGGTTTGGGTTCGATTTTAGTCAGGGCACATACCTAGGTTGTGTTCGACCCTTGGTGGTGGCATATATGGGAGGTAACCAATTGATGTCTCTCTCATATTGGTCTCTCTCTCTCTCTCTCTCTCTCAAACCCTCTTTCTCCCTCTTTCTTCCTCTCTCCCTCTCTAAAACCAATAAAACATATCCTTAGGTGAGTATAAAAATATAAAATAAATATACATATATAAAAGCCTAAGTGACCGTTAAGATGTAACAACTGGAACAACCATTCACTATGAACACCAGGGGGCAAATGCTCAGTGCAGGAGTTGTTCCTAGCCTGCCGGCCATCCTCCCAGTTTCTCCTCCTGGCCAACAGGCCCTGATCACCTGATCGAGGCCGGGCCCCAAGGCTGGGATAGGGCCAGAGGCAGTGGACGTGGCCTCTTTGACAGTGGGGCTGAGAGCCGGCTCCGTCCTGGAGGCAGCGGCCAACCTTCCTCTTCCCTCCCTCCCCCCACAATGGCCCACCACCCACCTGCCCACTCTCCATCGTGGTGGCAGTTGGTCCCTCCCCGCTGCTGGCAGGCCCCGATCACCTGATTGGAGCTGGGCCCCAGGCTGGGACAGGGAACCAGGAGTGGGTGGTGGTGGACGTGGGAGGCAAGGGAAGGAGGATTGAGGGAAGCTGGGAGGCAGGGCACTGCACGGTGGTGGCTTGCAGGCAGGAGGGGAAGGAGGAGGCAGGGAGGCAGGGAACTTAATGGCCCTGATCGCTAGCCAGGCCTAGGGATCCCACCCATTCACAAATTTCATGCACAGAACCTCTAGTAGTTACTATAAAACACTCTTGCTCATAGAGATGAACTGAGCTTATAGCAGATATTTGGCTCTCTGGTTATTTATGCTGATCTCTATAGTGATAATAACTCACTTCCTACACAAGAGTGCTTTGTTCACTGGAACAAAGAATAGCACTGGAAATCCAGTGCTCTTCACTAAAAGTCAAGTATTATTATTGACCCTCTGTCTGCACCCTCCACCCCCTTTTGCTCCTTAGAGATCCTGAAGCAATGTTGATATAAGGGCACATGTGTTAATTGTCCACTCTATACTTAATATGATCTCACAATATCTATGGTTATTAAGGGCAGAGTGATTAGAAATCCTGAGGAGGTCTAGATAGGATGTGTATTCAGGGTGACAAATGAAAGCATTTTTTTAGTACTGCTAGCACCCACTGAGTATTATCATCCTTGGAAGACACAGCAATTGAAGCAAGAAGGAGAAACTTCTTAAAGAACTATTTGATGTCCTCCAATTTAATTCCAACTTCAACAAAAGTAGAAACAGCTAACACAATAAAAACATGGAGGAAAACAAAATTGAATCCTTGGAGAGTTCAGAACTGATCACTTTATATCTCTGATTTGATCATTTGATCCTTAATCTATAAGCACATGCAATTTTATTTTAAATCCTCTTCTCATTCTGAAAGAAAATGCTTCCATATTTAAGGAGAAAATAGTAGAGAGAGGGAGGAGAAGGAAAGAGAGAGGGAGGAGGAGAAAGAGAGAGAGAACTTTTTGAGCTCAGCAAATTCTCAAATGAACAACATATGGATGTTTTATTCTTCCATCCACTAGGGCACCAGCCTACTCTTTATTAAATATTTGCTGAATGAAGAGACTATATTAATTGTTCTTACAGCTAGATTTTTATCTCCATTGTTCAAGTCAAATGATGCTACTATGTAAAATGATGCTATCAATCACGATTATGATCTGTCTGAGTAGGTGTTGCTGAAAAAACCGATACTGGATTATTCTACAGTTACTGGGTGTGGTATTTTTCCCAGTTAAGGATGAAGGTTTGGCCCTGGCCGGTGTGGCTCAGTTGGTTGTCATCCCATGCACCAGGTCTCCAGTTCAATTTCCAGTCAGGACACATACCCCTGTTTCAGGCTCACTCCTCAGTGGGAAATATACCCAAGTAGCTGGTTGCTGTTTCTCTCTCTTTCTCTCCCTCCCTTCCTCTCTCTCTAAAACCAATAAGAACATATATTTTTTAAAAAAGAATTAAGGTTTGAAGGCCATAATATCTTCAACTTACTCTTAAATGGTTCAAAAAAAAAGTAAATATATGTAGAAAATACATATATAAGTGCGAAGACTGGGGATTCCTTGACTCATGCAACTTTAAAAGAATTAATTCATTTATGTATTAATTAAAATTAATTATTATAAAACATGTATTCAAAGGAGCTTAAAAAATTCTATACCTTTTGTTTAATAACAAAACTTGTGTTATAATCTCATTAGATGAAATACTAGAAAACAGTTTTTTATTTTTTTAATATATTTTATTGATTTGTTACAGAGAAGAAGGAAGAGGGATAGAGAGTTAGAAACATCAATGGGAGAGAGACATCGATCAGCTGCCTCCTGCACACCTTCTACTAGAGATGTGCCCACAACCAAGGTACATGCCCTTGACTGGAATTGAACCTTCAGTCTGCAGGCCAACGCTCTATCCACTAAGCCAAACCGGATAGGGCAAAAACAGTTCTTTATGTTTTTATTCAGTAACTAGGTTGTCAGAAATAATTAACACCAAAAAGTAAAATACCAGAGCATCCTTCTAGATGCTAGATAAGATGCTAACTGATTCAGGAAACACTTAGTAAAGCAAACTCAATTTTTAAAAACAGCAACAATGGCATTTTAATCTTCAAGCAAAATTCTCCAATTTTAGTCTTTTGTTAATTAACTATATGTGCAAAATTAACTATATTGCACAACTTTTATTCCTGACCCAACTCTTTGACCTTAAGCAATTTCCTCAACCTCTCTGGATCTAGCCTCTTTTTAAAAATTAAAGGAGTTATATGAAATTGTCTTTGAAGTTCTGTCTAGCACTAACATTTGCTGTAAGTTCCTTTTTACAAATAGGAAAATAAAAGTTCTAATCCTAAGAGACCTTTCAGGAGTCACATGATGAGAAGAAAGCCTAAGTTTGAGTCAATTAATCATAGCCAGTCTGGAAACATATACCAACAAGGAGCCCATTGTAGAAAAACTGTCAAACTTCCCAGGCACATCTGCTGTCAAGGATCTGTCCTTGAGGGATCAGTTGCCAAAACTCATCTCACTCGAAAATGGGAGGGCTGGGATGCTAGAAACTCTCCAGTTTGGTCTTGGGAACTGTTTCTGTCTGTCAGAAACGACAACACTCCTTGGAGGCCAGAGTAGGAAGGAAAGCCTCGGAGTCAGCATGATCTCCACAGAGACTTGGGGCAGGAGATGACTTGGCCCTAGCACTGTTGCTATAATAGTCTTTGTGTTTTGCTATCCTTTGCAGCTACACAAATGCTTTCTTGTCATTTTGAATCCCTGCCCTTTTTATGCCATTTTAATTATGGGGAAGCAATTTAAAAGATTGAGTACTGATCTCTGGCTCATCAGCACGAGGTAAAAGGTCTAAAATGTCTTTGTTGCAGGTTTACCCTGAAATAAGGCAGTATCCTGGTCTGATGTGTCTACATCTCTAAAACAGAAAAGGAAAAAGGAAGAAAGGACACAGTGGGTTAGGTTTTCTGTAATAAGGCAGGTTTTTATACATAAATTACACTACTTTTGTTGGAAAGTGTATACTTATAATCCGATAATGGCAAACATACGCATGGTGTTTACACTGTCAGGCTCTGTTCCAAGCACCTCACAGGTACTGACTCATTGAATCCTCACAACAACTTATGGGATAATTATACCATTCTTCCCATTTTATAGAGGAGGAGACTAAAGCACACGGAAGTTGGACAGCATGCCCAGAATGTGCATTTAGTAAGCGGTAGAGTTTGTGGAGCCCAGGCAGTCTGGGGTCAAAGTCCATGCTCACTGGCTGCAACGGGGGTTGGGGATTGAATCTGTAACTGAGGTACATGCCCTTGACTGGAAATTGAACCCAAGACCCTTCGCAGGCCGACGCTCTAACCACTACCAGCCAGAGCCGAAGACTCTATAGTTTTAATAAGCATCCCAAGTGATCTAATTTAGGGGATACAGTACCATACTGAGAAATACGTACTGACTCCTACGAAGGATTCTTTCTTCTGAGAAAAAAAGCATTTTATTCATCTACTCAAGAAGCATTTATTAAGTACGAACTGTAAATTCAGGATTGTATTAATTCTAAAGTTGGTATATGTGAGACTACTTCAATTATTGGGTCCTTGACATGAAGGAACTTTTACTCTTATTGCAAAGACTAAACATAATACACATTAATTAATTTTAACAATTCAAAAGGCATTTTCTGAACACTTAACGTCTGTCAGTTATTGGGTCAGCTCACTTCTATAAAAAGAAATAATGTTAACAGTGAAAAAGTAAGGGTCAAAAAATAAGTAATAAGTGATCCCAATCAAAATACTTACAGAGGCTTGCCTTGGCCTGTATGGCTCAGTTGGTTGTGAAATCCTATGCACTAAAAGGTCCCGGTTGGATTCCAGGTTGGGCACACACCCAGGTTGCGGACTTGATCCCCAGTAGGAGGTGAGCAGGAAGCAGTCCATTGATGTTTCTCTTTCATCCATGCTTCTCTCTCCCTCCGCCTTCCCCTCTCTCTTAAGTCAATAAAAATATATTTAAAAAATACTTATGAAGGCCCTGACTTGGTAAGAATGT
Organism: Lasiurus borealis; assembly: GCA_004026805.1. Classification (NCBI taxonomy): domain Eukaryota; kingdom Metazoa; phylum Chordata; class Mammalia; order Chiroptera; family Vespertilionidae; genus Lasiurus; species Lasiurus borealis. The sequence continues at coordinate 20,258 of PVJN01019313.1, read as the reverse complement.
CCTTCCAGTGCTCCAAGGTTGCAGATCCCATCTTTGGTGAGGGCACATACCACAAGAATCAACCAATGAATGCATAAAATAAGTGGAACAACAAATTGAAGTTTGTCTCTCTCTCCCCCTCTCCCTTCCTCTCTCTCTTTAAAATCAATCAATGAATAAAAAATGCTTAGGGAGGCCCAGCTGGTGTGGTTCAATTGGCTGAGTGTTATACCATGCACTAGGAGGTCAATGGTTCAATTCCTAGTCAGGGCACATGTGTGTGTGTTGTGGGGGGAGGGGGAGCAAGGAGGTGGGGAGGGATGTTTGGGGCTCAATCTCCAGTAGGGAGCATGCAAAAGGCAGCTGGTTGATGTTTCTCTCTCAGGACATTTCTCTATGCTTCTCCCTTCTTCTTTCTGAAATCATTAAAAACTTATTTTTAAAAAATATTTGTGGAGGAGTGTACAGTTGCAGACAGAACCTTTTTTATTGAATAAGCTATAACCCTCAAAGCTGTTTGGACTTAGGATAACTTCTAGTCAAGTGTTTCCCTCAAATTCTTCTGAAGAAAATTAAACTAATTTCATTTTATTTAATTAATTTATCCATCCATTTATTCAATTACTCTAATGAACACACCACACTGTACAAAGAAGCCTAAGACATAAACTCAAGACATTTACCCACGGTAAGAAAAAAATATACATATGCAAACTAAAATACAAAGTAGAATAGAAACAATAGGATTTAAAGTTGCATACAGAAATTTATATAGAAAGTGGAGGGAGGGCTTGAAAATATTAAGTAGAGTACTCAGTAAATGGGCTTTAATGACTGAATGTAAGATTAGAGTATCATAGTAAGAAAAGTTTGTTGGTGTAGCAGAAGCAATGAGGATTGACTGAGAACTAGCAGAAGTCAGCCTGCTGACATTAGAAAAGACCCAGTGGCAGAAAAAAAAAAAAAAGAAAGAAAGAAAAAGAAAAAAAGGCAGGATGTAAAGTTTCAACAGATTGGCTTGTTTTAGAACAAAAGTGTTAGTGGTGGGTGAAAAGGAAGAGTGTGAGGTTTGATAAAATATGGTACGTTCTGATACAAGTCAAACTGTCATGACAAATTAAAACATTTGAAACACCCTAAGTATAACAGTTTTGTTCTTAGGACTTTGACTTCTTTTCTTATAAAGAGTTGGTAGTAAAACATTAATTCTGCCAGACCAAGCTATTTAAGTAAGTAATATTTTGTACATAGAATAAAAATAAATGCCATCAAGACAATAAAGCAAAATACAATGGAACAGATTTGAGAGATTATCTCTTCTAATCCAACCCTTCTTTTACCAGAAGTGAGGTCAAGGATCCAGGCAAGGTAGGGTTCTCTCTAGGATATTAAGGAAGCCAGGTGAGGCTGCTGCCTCACTTACTGACAGATGATGGAAACTTTAATGTTTACAACTCTACCTGATGATCATGACTATGGTTATTTGATGATTAATGTGAAACGTAAAGATTACAAAAAGAAAAGATAAAGACAGCATATATAGAAGATATTGAAATCTAAGGGTATGACATTGAGACCTGCCTGAATCAGGGCAGTAACTGAAGGAAGTGAGAGGAGAGGTCAAGAGACATTCCAGTTGAAAAGATAATAGTACTGCCCAGCCAGGAAAGACTCAGTGGTTGAGTGTTAACCTATGAACCAGGAGGTCCTGGTTCAATTCCAGGTCAGGGCACATGCCTGGGTTGTGGGCTGAATTCCCAGTGGGGGTGTGCAGGAGGCAGTGGATCAATGATTCTCTTTCATCATTGATGTTCCTATCTCTCTCTCCTTCTCTTCCTCTCTGAAATTAATAAAAAAATATTTTTAAAAAAGGTAGTAGTACTTTTTCAGAGTGACTGCCTACATAAGGAAGCCAACAGATAAAACAAAGCCAAAGAACAAAACACCAAACCCTACGTATGAACTTGAGCATCAGACCTGAAGTTGTTCAGTTGTATAAGGTGAAATGTGAAAGCGTTAAACTATACTTCATTAATACGTAATTTTCAAAAAAAGTAATTCTTTGGAAGATGAAAGACTTCTGGAAATTGGTTTCACAACATTGTAAATATACTTAACCACTGGGCTGTACACTTTAAAATGGTTAAGATAGTAAAATTTTTTAAAATAAGTGTCCGTAATTTTTTAAAAAAAGCAATTATTTTTATTAATTTAAATTTTTGTTCCATCTACTATGGAGCTTTATCAGCTTTTTATATTGCAGGAACACAGATCCACTCAGGTTACCCCAGTTAATGGGAAGTCTATCTATTTTAAGGGTACATGTGACAATAAAAGAGATAAGAATATCATAGGAACCTAAGAATAGCAGTATGATTGGGCTTCAGTTGAGAACTAAAATGACCATGGAACTGGACAGATTCCATACGCACCTAAGACTGGGCTCACTTGTCACTCTTGGCTGCTGCTGGAATGCAGTATTCCCCAACCACAGGCTGTCACCGTTCCTGTCTCTGTGACTACCAGCCAACCACTGCATTAGTTATAGTTTCTGCTTATTCATGGCCTCTTTATAACCAACTTTTAGCTTCTCTCTTCACATCAACAGACTGAATTACCCTGTGTATCCCACTTAAAATTCTTGAAAGGAAAAAAAAATCTAACTGGCATAGTTTAATTTTCTTTTTTTCCCCAGATTTAAAAAATATGTGTTTTATTGATTTTTTTAGGGAAAGATGAAGGGAGAAGGAGAAACATAGATTGGTTGCCTCATGCACACCCCCTACTGGAGATAGAGCCCAAAACTCAGGTATGTAAGTGCCCTAACAGGGGATGGAAACAGTGACCTCTTAGGTGCATGGGTTGACGTTCAGCCACTGAGCCACACTTCATTATGAGTCAGAATCACCTGGAGAATGTGCTGACCCATACATTGTTGGGCCCCATTCTCAGCATTTCTGCTTTAGTAGTCTGGGCTAGGGCCTAAGGATTGGCATTGTCACAGAATCCCAGGCAACGCTGACTACACAGAACACAGCCTGCTTAATCACTCTTGTCTGTTTGGACAGAGGAGCTGGGACTATACCTCATGGCCAATAGTGTACTTCTAACCTAACTCTCAGGCTCATAATTGGGAGATTTTTAATAAAACTTCTTTCTCTTTTAGGCCCCTCATATATACAGTTATCCGAGTCCTATCCCTTTTTCTTTTTTTAAAAATCATTAAAAACTTTTTTTCAATGACAGTTGACATTCAAAATTATATTAGTTTCAGGTGATTAGACATTATATCACTTACTAAGTGATCATCCTGATAAATCTCCTATTCATTTGACAGCATACATAGTTATTACAGTATTTTTGACTAGATTTCCTAAACTGTACTTCACATCTCCATGACTATTCTGTTACTACCAATTTGTACTTCTTAATTCTTTCATCTTTCTACCTATCCCCCAACTCCCTTCCATCTGGCAATCATCAAAATGTTCTCTGTATCTATGAGTATGTTTCTGTTCATTTATTTTATTTTTTAGATTCAGTCATGAGTAGATAAGTATTTGTTGCCATTTAAAAAAATAGTTTTAAAATTTTTTAAATTTTTAATATTTTTATTGATTTCAGAGAGGAAGGGATAGGGAGATAGAAATAGAAACATCATACAAGAAGACTGTGCACACAGCCCACAAAGGGGTTTACCAAGAGTGTCCACCTCAAGTAACTGGGGAGGCTGAGCCACTGGGCCTTATAGGACACCTAGCACACAAAGCCACTCTATCAACACAGGGAAGCAGCCAAAATGCAGAGACAAAGAAACAGGCCACAGATGACAGAAATGAAGGAAAGCAAACTACTGGATATAGAGTTCAAAACCAAGCTTATAAGGTTTTTCAAGAATCTTCTAGAGACCACCAATAAATTTACTGAGACCCCCGAGGATATGAAAAAGGACCAACTAGAAATTAAGCATACACTGACTGAAATAAAGAATAATATACAGAGATCCAACAGCAGAGTAGAGGATTGCAAGAATCAAGTCAAAGGTTGAAATATAAAGAAGCAAAAAACACCCAATTGGAAAAGCAAAAATAAAAAGAATCCAAAAATGTGAAGATAGTATAAGGAGCCTCTGGGATTTCAACTGTACCAACATCAGAATTATTGGGGTGCCAGAAGATGAGAGAGAACAAGATACTGAAAACCTATTTGAAGAAATAATGACTGAAAACTTTCCCTACCTGGTGAAAGAAATAGACTTACAAGTTCAGGAAGCACACAGAACCCAAAATAAACGGAATCCAAAGAGGACCACACCAAGACGTATCATAATGAAAATGCCAAGAGCAAAAGACAAAGAGAGAATATTAAAAGCAGCAAGAGAAAAACAGTTACCTACAAGGGAGTACCCATATGACTGTCAGCTGATTTCTCAACAGAAACTATGCAGGCCAGACAGAAGTGGCAAGAAATATTCAAAGTGATGAATAGCAAGAACCTACAACCAAGATTACTCTACCCAGCAAAGCTATCATTCAGAATTGAAGGTCAGATAAAGAGCTTCACAGATAAGAAAAAGCTAAAGGAGTTCATCAACACCAAACCAGTATTACAGGTATATGAAATGCTGAAAGGGACTCTTTAAGAAGAGGAAGAAGAAGAAAAAGGTAAAGATAAAAATTATGAACAACAAATACATATCTATCAACAAGTGAATCTAAAAATCAAGTGAGTTGAAAATCTGATGAACAGAATAAACTGGTGGATATAATAGAATAAGGGACATAGAAAGGAAGTGGACGGACAATTCTCGAGTGGAAAGGAGTATAGGGGGTGCAGGAAGAGACTGACAAAAATCTTATACCTATGGATGAGGATAGTAGTGGGGGGTGGTAAGGGCATGGGGTGGGGTGGGAACCAGGTGAAGGGGAGCAGAAACAACCATAAAAATCTGAACAATAAAGATTAAAAAAAAAGAAAAGAAATAGAAACATCAATGAGGAGAGAATCATTGATTGGCTGCCTCCTGCTCCCAAACCAGGCATATTGGCCTGATCAGGAATTGAACCATGACCTCCTGGTTCATTGGTGTATACTCAGCCACTGAGCCATGCCAGCCAGGCCTATTGCCATTTTATTGTTCATATTTGATCATTTATTTTTCTTCTTCTTAATACTTTAAGAAGGACCTTTAATACTTCTTGTAATATTGTTTTGGTGGTAATGAACTTCTTTAGCGGTGTTTTGTCTGGGAAGATCTTTATCTGTTCTTTGATTCTAAATGACAGTTTTGCCGGGTAGCTGTAGGTCTTTGCTTTTCAGCACTTTGAATATTTTATGCCAATTCCTTCTGGCTTGCAAAGTTTCTGTTGAGAAATAAGCTGACAGCTTTCCAGGACTCATCTAGGCTCTTATTAGTAGTAATTTGGATTTTTCTCTTATCTGTTCCTCTTCTCTCTTCTCCTCATGCTACTCCATTTAATTAGAAGCAAATTCTATCACATTATCATAAAGGCTACTGAACCCTAACTATAAATCATAGGATACTTGTCATGATGTTCCAAGATGTCACTTACTTTTGACCAGTATTTCTCAAACTTTTTTATGAAAGTAGCTCTAACCCAGTGGTTCCCAACATGGGGCACAGCCCCACGGGGTGGGGGAGGGGGGTGCAATTTGATTTTTAAGGGGGGCAATTTGAGAATGGGTTATTAACTGATTTTTTTGCAGTTTTTATTATTCTAGGGGCCTCATATACAGTATATAAATATACATTGTGATATATTTATTCATTTCAGTTCTCTGTTATATGTTTTGAAACTTTGCTATTTTTTCATATCACTTCATATTATCATTATTTTTTAAACAACTTAGTGATTTCTTCCTCAGTACTTCAATTGCCCTTTTGTTCTTTTATTTTTCTCTTTCATGGATGACATGTTCTTTGAAAGCTTTTTTAGACCAAATTAGTGGCCTTTTAGGCTTCTCCCACATGAATAGGAGCTCACTTTTTGAATAATAAGAATTATATGTCACAGGGGTGCGGGTATCAGAATTTTAGAGATGCTTAGGTGGGCATGGCCAAAAACTGGTTGGAAACACTGGATTAGAGTGTAGTTTACAATGCTGCACAGCATCGAGCCTTAAACTAGAACTTATTATAAACTGGCTGCTGGGAGTTCAGTGTGCAAACATGTTTTGTTTAACCACCAGATCTTGGAACGCTGTGCCACTATTAAATTGCTTTCTTTTGGATTCAAAGTCCTCCAAAAATGATCATTTCAATCATCTTTGCAATACCAAGTTACTAACAAACTGAAATAACTTTAGTAAGTTCTCAATACTGCATTGAATCTGGTTGTTGGCAAATGGTTTACTTCTATAGTCATCTAGCACAATGGTTCTTAAACCATGTTCCCCAGACCAGAAGCATCAACATCACTTGGGAACTTGTTAGAAATGAAGATAGCCTGTCCTGTTCTATACCAGACCTGAGGAATCAGAAACTCTGGGTTTGAGGCTGAGCAATCTGCCTTCCAGGTGATTCTGATGCAGCTGAATCTGAGAGCCACTGGTCCAACTTTTAGGTTTCAGATTTAAAACAGAGTAAGAAAGGGACTTTTGCCCTAGCTGGTTTGGCTGAGTGGATAAAGCATTGGACTGCGGACTGGAAGGTCCCAGGTTCAATTCCTGTCAAGGGCACATGTTGAGGTTATGGGCTTCACTCCCAGTAGGGGGCATGCAAGGAGGCAGCCAATCAATGATACTCTCTCATCATCGATGTTTCTACCCTCTCTCTTTCTCTCTGAAATCAATAAATAAAATTTAAAAAAAGGAAAGGGATTTTAAAAAATTACTGTAATAGATGTAAACTGCTATTTAAAGAAAAATATTCATGCCCTGGCTGGTGTGGCTCAGTTGGTTGGAGAATCATCCAGTACAAAATTTGATTCCCCATCTGAGCACATATCCAGGTTGCAGATTCGATCCCCAGTTTGGGCGCATGCAGGAGGCAGCCAATCGAAGTTTCTTTCTCACACTCTCTAAAATCAATAATAAATAAATAAATAGCCCTGGTCAGTGTGGCTCAGTTGGTTGGTTGACTGTACCGTCCACCAAAAGGTTCCTATCCTAGTTGGATTCCTGTCAGGGCACATGCCAGAGTTTCGGGCTCAATATTTGAGCTTGCAGGAGGCGGCTGAAAGATGTTCTGCTTTCACATCGCTGTCTCTCTTTCTTCATCTTCTCTCCCTTTCTCTCTCTCTCTCTCTCTCTCTCTCTCTCTCTCTCTCTCTCCTCTAAAAGTAAATAAAAAAACATTAAAAATAGGCTCTGTTATTTGAATTCTGCCACTAAATATTTTTTCATGAGGCTCTTCTTCATTTAGGAATTGTGTTCTAATGGAAGAGCAGATTCAACAATTTTTATTTCATTTGTCTCCTCCTAGTGGCAGCTTTTAAAATATTGAACATACTAGTAACACTCCATTTATATTTCTCAGAAATTATATTCCTGAATTTTTTCATGAAATCTCTCTTATTACCTACAATTAAAATCAATTGCTGCCTTGGCTGGTGTCAATTGATTTAGCATCGTTCCATGCACCAAAAGGTCACTGGTTCTATTCCTGGTCAGGACACATGCTCAGATTGCAGCCTGGATCCCAATCCCCAATCAATGTTTCTTTCTATCTCTCCTTTCCTCCCTCTCCCTCAAATCAATAAAAACATGTATTTTTATTTATTTTTTAAAAATATATTTTATTGATTTTCCACGGAGAGGAAGGGAGAGAGATAGAGAGCTAGAAACATCAATGAGAGAGAAACATCTATCAGCTGGCTCTTGCACACCCCCTACTGGGGATGTGCCTGCAACCAAGATACATGCCCTTGACCAGAATCAAACCTGCGTCCGAAGGCCAATGCTCTATCCAATAAGCCAAACCGGTTTTGGCAAAAAACATGTATTTTTAAAAATCAATTACCCTCTCCACTAAATTAAATATATTTTACTCTATTAGATCCAACTGTGACTGTACAAAACCTGCAATTTGTCTCTTACATGATTTTTTATTTTTAATTTACTGATTTTAGAGCAAGAGAAAAGAAAGGGGAGAGAGAGAAACATTGATTTGTTATTCTGCTTACTTATGCATTCATTGGTTGCTTCTTTTATATGCCCTGACTGGGATCAAAACCACAATCTTTTAAATATATATTTTATTGATTTCAGAGAGGAAGGGGGAGAGAGAGAGAGAGAGTGAGAGAAAGAGAGGGAGAGAGAGAGAGAAAGAGAAAGAGAGAAACATCAATGAGAGAAAATCATTGATCTGCTGTCTCTTGATGCCCCCTCCTGGGGATCAAGCCAGAAACCCAAGCATGTACCCTGACTGGGAATTGAACCATGACCTCCTGGGTCATCGGTCCATGCTCAACCACTGAGCCACAGCAGCTAGGCCAAACCTGCAATCTTGGCATATTGGCATGAATCTCTAACCAACTGAGCTACCTGGCCGGGCAAATCTCATTCTAATGTGCACTTAGAGCCCTTGGGCTCCCAAGATGAACCTAGGGATGAACAAATTCCTTTAACTCTTAAAACCAACAACAGAAGGTTTGATTTTTTTCCTGAAAGGTTTTATTGATATGGCATGATGCTTTATGGAGATACTAATGCCCTACATTTTCCCCTTTATTTCTTCCAAGCAGGTAGCCAGTCCATTTGTATTCCTCTTTCTGGGATGTCAATAGAATGGAAACCTGAAGCTACTGGAAGATCATGTCTTTTTCTATCTATTATTAGTCTTAGCTCATTGAGGAAATTATGTTTGATGTTTGAGAGGGAAAAAGAGAGGAGCGTCTTTATTTAATCAGGAGGGTGGGAAATGGAGATATCTGTAGGTTGGGAAGGATTGTAAATTGGTTTGCCCTCAGTCTTCTGGCAGCACCCTGGAGAAGAGCCAGGACCTATGTTCTGCTTAGAAAGGCTAGACAGCAAGACTCTGAAACATAGGAGCCCCATGCTCTATGGAAACAAGTCCCTGCACTTCATGGGAATCTCCGCAGTAACCAATGTGGGCTGAAGCTTGGAGAGGTCTCTCTCTCCAAACACTATGTATGATCTGGGGTTATTACTCGGAGGAAACTGAGAGATTAAATTTTCCTGCCAACCTGATGTGAGGTGCTCAATCAAGTTTAATTTCATTTAAAGAAAATAATCATGGTTTTTCATATATACCCACGTTTGTGGTTGTAATTCACTTACTAGGAACTACAACAAAGAACAAAGCAAATAGACATGTGGACTACAGCTATTACCGGACTGAATGGTCCATTTGCCTGCATGTATCAAAGCCCTATAAGACACAAAAAGTCAGAATTTATTAAGGAGAAGGCACCATGCCCATAGTCACAGGTACCTCATGCTCGAAGACCTGGCTGCTTATGGCTTCCAATAGATGGCTTATATAGGGGGGAAATCATTAATCATGGTGACTAATAGAGTTAGTCATTGTGATCTTTGTGATTGGTTGGTGCTAGGATAGGGGGTAAGTGATCATTGTATCTAGTCCTCATATCAGCCATGGAGTTGTTCTGTCCAATTTTGCTAGGATTTGTTCTGTGGGGTCATGCTGCTTTCCTGGGTCTGGAGCTAAAACACAACTCAAGCCAAGATATTCTGTTTAGTTTGGTTGAAACTGTCTTAGTCAGAGAGATGCAAGTTAAAACAACAATGAGGTGGCATCTCACACCTGTCAGAATGGCGACCATCGACAAATCAACAAGTGCTGACGAGGATGTGGAGAAAAGGGAACCCTAGTACACTGCTGGTGGAATGCAGACTGGTGCAGCCACTGTGGAGAACGGTATGGAGTTTCCTAAAAAATTTAAATATGAAACACCCATTTGACCCAGTGACCCACTTCTAGGGATATATCCAAAGAAACCCGAAGCACCAATCAGAAAGAATGTATGCACCCCTATGTTCATAGCAGCACAATTTACAATAGCTAAGATCTGGAAACAGCCCAAGTGACCATCAGGAGATGAGTGTATAAAAAAGCTGGGATACATTTATACCATGGAATACTATGCAGCAGTAAAAGAGAAGAATCTCTTACCCTTTGAGACAGCATGGTGGGACCTGGAGAGTATCAAGCTAAGTGAAATAACTCAGTTGGAGGAAGATAAATATCACATGATCGCACTCCTATGTGGAATCTAAGTAACAAAATTAACTGAGGAACAGAGTGGATCCAGAGACACGGAAGCATGGAACAAAGTGCGGAATCTCAGAGGGAAAGAGGGGGAAGAGAAGTCGGCAGGAAGTAAACAACCAAAGACTTGTATGCATATATGCATAACCCATGGACACAGACAATAGAAGGCCTGGGAGGGGTGGAAGAGGAAGTCAAGGGGGAAAAAGGGAAAACATCGTAATATTTTCAACTATGAAAAATTATTTTAAAAGAAAGAAAACTGTCTCAATAGCCAATAGATCCAGGACCTTGTTTCTAAGACAACTGGATGATGACAAGAACCTCATTGTCCCGGGGGCTTAATGGTTAAGCAAGAGAGAGGGAGGTGGGTAAGTCAAGGTGAGGCCAGTTTGAGTCAAAGGAAAAAATAAGTAAGTAAAAGGTCAGATAAAAGAAAATGAGGTTTCTGCTCTGGCCGGGCAGCTCAGTTGGTTAGAGCATCGTCCTGTCCTGATACACCAAGGTTGTGGGTTTGATCCTCTCTTGAGGTTGGATGCTCCATCTCGTTCCTCTGACTCCAGCTGGCCTGATGCATCTCACTTGATCTTTTAAGATCTCCGGCTTTCCCAGAAAAGATAACAATATAGAGAAATGAGTCAGACAGGCAAGTTTCCTAATAAATTTTCTGCCTCAGATTCCTAATAAAATGGAAGTTAGACTAAGGAGGGCTGGTAGGGTGTATGTACTGGTAAAGCCATGCCTGCTATTAAATTATTGAAACTTCACTATCAGACAGTGAAAAGAAACTGCCTCAAGCCTCCAGATGGCTCTAGACATTATCCAGTTTCCCATGACCTTACTCCAGCACGGCCGAGTGCTGTGCCCTACTTGTCATTAAATATTTTGAATATCATGCTTCATAAGTATTACCTCATGAGACTGTCATGATGCCTAACAGTGAAAAGAAGCTAATGACACTTGAGCCTTACCAGCTCCTTTCAAATCCCAGACATGGGTCCTTAAACCTTTTTTTAAAAAATCCAGGACCAAATTATATTTCTGCTACATAGCTTCCATGGTATCTGGCCCTGATCTGGCCTTCAAAGATTTTACTTTAATCACTCAACAATTTTATTTTCCCTGTTCAGTTTAAGCTAGCGGCTTCTACTATTGTCTTTTTTTTTTTTAAAAAAAAAGACACACACACACACACACACACAAAGGAGATGAAGAGATAGAAACATCAATGATGAGAATCATCGATCAGCTGCCTCCTGAACACCCCCCACTGGGGATGGAGCCTACAACTCTGGCATGTGCCCTGACTGGGAATTGAACCAGGGACCTCTTGGTTCATAGGTTAATGCTCAACCACTAAGCCACACTGGCTGGGCTATTGTTAGTATTTTTTGAATAACAGCTTTTAAAGATATAATTCACATACTATAAAATTTACTCTTAAAGAATACAAGTATATTCTTTTTTTTTTCTCCTAAGATTTTTTTCTTTATTGATTAAGGTATTACATATGTGTACGTATCCCTCCAATGCCCCCAACTCATGCCCTCACCCTCCTGGTGTCTGTGTCCATTGGTTAGACCAGTGGTCGGCAAACTCCGACCCACAGGTTGAGAACCGCTAGCAGAGTCACCTAAGACCATTAGAAAACACAGATATTAACATTACAATTCATAACAGTAGCAAAATTACAGTTATGAAATAGCAATGAAAATAATTTGATGGTTGGGGGTCACCACAACATGAGGAACTGTATTAAAGGATCGTGGCATTAGAAAGGTTGAGAACCACTGCTCTATAGTGGTTTACAGTGCCTGCTCTGGACATCTCATATAAATGGACTCATTAGATATGTGGCCTTTTGTGAATGACTCCTTAATGTTTTCAAGTTCAACAATGCTGTATTGGGTTATCTTATGTCATTCCTTTTTTATTGCTGAATATATTCTATTTTATAGATATATTACATTTTTTATTGCTTCTATTTTTAAGCAAAGATAATGAAGATAATTTAGTCTTTTTAGGCTGGCATCTGGACCTTATCTTTTTTAGGATTGAGAGTTAACCTATTAAGAACAAACTGACTATATATCATGGAAATTCCTCCCAATCACCAAAAGGTTTCTTTTTCTCCCTCTTTTAAAGGCAATGCGAAAGAGTTATTCTGCCCAATAAGTTCCCGTTTTCTGTCTGAGGGTGGTTTCAACCTTTAAGCGAATTTTTAAAGGGCATGAGGTCTAGGCCATGGATGGAGCAAGTACTATGTCTTCTTTCCTTCCAAGGGAGTGGTTCTGTAGTCTGAGTGCTATGTGAAAATTACTTTACAGATTCTGTATACATGTTTTTGTAAATACTAGTACATAGAATATGTATGGAAATCCCATGTACATGGGAAACACAGAGACACCCTCCCCCACACACACAGGCAAGACAGATTCAGAGATAGAAAAGGGGATTAAGGTATATAAGGAGGATGAGTTTGGGATGAAGAAAAGTGCCTAGGGGGCTTCAAAGGGTCATGCAAGATAAGAAGAACAGATCTCTCTCTCTCTCTCTCTCTCTCTCTCTCTTATACATATGTGTGTGTATATATATGCCAGCAACCGTAACAGCCATAACAACCATAACGACCATAATGACCAGTCACCCTGACACCCACTGTGGCCAGTGAATGGGCCGATCAGGGGGTGGGGCTGGCCAGCCAACCTCTCGGCCCCGCCCCCTTGCTGGCCAGCCCTTGATCAGACTCTCCCACCCCAATCAAGAGCTGCCTCCAGCCCTGGCTGGCTTGGCTCAGTGGATAGAGCATCAGCCTATGGCTGGGGGGGTCCCAGGTTCGATTCTGGCCAAGAGCACATGCCTGGGTTGCGGGCTCGATCCCCCATGGTGTGTGCAGGAGGCAGCCAATCAATGATTCTCTCTCATTGTTGATGTTTCTCTCTCTCTCCTCCCTTCCTCTCTGAAATCAATAAATATATTTTTTAAAAAAGAGCTGCCTCCAGCCAAACACACCCTCCCTTCACCCCCAGCCAGCCCTGCTCCCTATCAGCCCACCCCACCACTATAGACCCACAGCCCCGCCCCTGGCCACCTGTCCCTGTTCCCACCTGCCACCCAATAGGGGGTGAGGTTGGGCAGCCAACCTCCTGCAGCCCCTCCCCCTGGCTACCCCATCCCTATTGGCCCCCCCCACTCCATCGGGGGCCATGCCAGCTGGTCAACCATCACAGGCTGCTGACTCCCAATCGGCACACCCCCACATTTGGAGGTGGGGCCAGCCTACCCCTCCCCATGGCTGGCCCTGCCCTGATCGGGTCCCTAGCCCTAATTGGGGGCAAGGCCCGCCAGCTAATTGCCTGTGGCCCCTTTCCCCAGTTGACCCGACCCTGATCCAGCCCCATCCCAGCCCTGATCCGCTCCAATTGGGGCCAGGCCAGCCAGACCCCACCAGTGCATGAATTTGTGCACTGAGCCTCTAGTTTAGTAAATACAAGCTTCCCTGCCATACAGGTAGGGTCAAAAGAGTTACCACTGATAACATATTATGGACAAGCCCCTAATTCAAGCTTTTCTAGGTAAAGAAGTTTCTCTTGAGGCTGAAGGTAAAATTGCCTTTAGCTCAACAATCTGCATTCCACAGAAACACATCTTTAGGTAGCTCATTCTGAACATCCCCCCGCCCCCACACTAGTTAATCTGAAATGTGCTCTTAATTTGGCTCAAGAGAAATGTAAACTGAGGATTAGTGCTCACATGATATTGTCTATACCCGGGGAGAGTTTTTCTAAGAATTTGAGTCAAACTGATGCCATACACCAGGGAGCAAGATCTCCAATGCTCCAGAGAATACGTTCCGTGTATGCATTTAATTAAGGAGGGAGCTAAGAACAGTTACAAGGATGTAGGAGAAAGCAATGTAGGGACTGGATTACAGGGTAGTTAAGTCTGTGTGCTCTCTTGAGGGCAACTACGGCTAATTTCAAAGGTGTGATAACCTAGGTGCACAGAAACGATGGGCAGGCTGGCTTCAAGCAAATACACGCCTCTACTAACAAGTTACATGCCTGGGGTGTGACTACCCACCTGGACTCGCCCGGTTAGTAATTTACCATCAGATCACCCTACTAGTTACTTTCTTTTTCCCCCTCCAAATATTAAGAATGGATTGCCAAGAAAGTAGGCTCTGCTCACACAAGCCTCTGCATTGATTCCCCAGCAGGTGGCGGCTTCCTTGCTTGCCCTTCTCCATCCCCCTCCCTCACCGGCCCTCCCTCCCGCCTGGGGCGGGGCCTAAGCGATGGATCCCTAGGTCCCAGGACCTACAAGCCTTCCAGGACCCCGCTTCTGCCCTCAAGAAAGGAACAAGGAGCGGAAGCCGGTGTGGCCCAGTGGATAGGGCGTCAGTCTGCGGACTGAAGGGTTCCAGGTTCGATTCTGGCCAAGGGCATGGACCTTGGTTGAAGGTGCATCCCCAGTGAGGGGCGTGGTCGATGTCTCTCTCTCATCTATGTTTCTGACTCTCTGTCCCTCTCCTTTCTTCTCTGTAGAAACTCAATAAGATATATTTAAAAAAAAAGAAAGAAAGAAAGAAAGAAAGGAACAAGGAGCCCGGCGGTGTGTGTGGTTCCAAAGGTCTCGGTTGGATTCCCGTCGGGGCCCAGGCCCAGGTATCAAGCGATCTCCAGTAGGGGCAGCTGGTCCATCACTGATGTTTCTTTCTCTCTCTCCCTCTCTAGAATCAATAAAAATATAAATAAGCAGCCGAAACCGGTTTGGCTCAGTGGACAGAGCGTCGGGCTGCGGACTGAAAGGTCCCAGGTTCGATTCCGGTCAAGGGCATGTACCTTGGTTGCGGGCACATCCCCAGGAGGGGGCGTGCAGGAGGTGGCTGATCCATGTCTCTCTCTCATTGATGTTTGTAACTCTCTATCCCTTTCCCTTCCTCTCTGTAAAAAATCAATAAAATATATTTAAAAAAATATATAAATAAGCAAAAGAAAGAAAGGAACAAGGAGCTGGAAAGAAAGGAACAAGGAGCTGGCCTGGAACCGGCCTCCACCGGGGCACGGGGTGGCCACCCGGCCGGCTGCAAGGAGTGGTTTAGGAGCCTGAGCCGCAGCAGGACCGGAAGGGAGGGGGCTGCCCCGACTCAAGATGGCGGCCGCAGTGGGCGTGGCCAGTAGCTCCCAGCGCGGGGAGGCGTGGTATCGGCAGCCGCGGTGGGCGTGGCCAGTAGCTCCCAGCGCGGGGAGGCGTGGTCTCGGCGGCCGCGGTGGGCGTGGCCAGCCACTGGGGACCGTGGGGGAGGGTGGGATCATGGCCGCGGCCGTGGAGCGGAGTCCCAGGGACGGGGAGGAGGAGGAGGAGGTAGGGGAAGCAGTCGCGAGGGGCGGTGGCGGCGAGGGCCGCGCTGGCAGCGGGAGGGGAGGGGAGTCGGGGGCGGCGGCGGCGGCTCGGAGCCCGCACAGGCGAGCCTCGCCCGCCTCTTGCCCCTGGGGTTGCAGGCAGGGGCTGGGGGCCCGGGGGGCGGGTGGAGGGGAGGGGGTCGGGGGCGCCGGCCTCGGCCCTGCCTGCCGCTGTCTGGTCTGAAGGGGGACGTGGAGGAAGTCGTTTTGCGAAACGGCGCTCGCTTCCTCTCCTGGAAAGCAAGACCTAGTAGTGTTCACGGAGGTGGGGTCGTGGCCATGGGGGTGTGGGGGTGCCCCTGGTGACTGCCTCTTCCCGCACCGCACCCGCGCGTGTTAACCGCTCCTTCTCCCCCAGGAGCAGTTGGTTCTGGTGGAATTGTCAGGAATCATCGACTCAGACTTTCTCTCTAAATGTGAAAATAAATGCAAGATTTTGGTGAGTCTTCTGGCGTTGGGGAGTGGTTGTAGAAGAGTGAATGGTGAACTTTGGGGACCGATGCATTAATTCCACGTTACAAAGCGGTGAGCTCTATAAAGGCCATCGTAGGAGTACGGGGGACTGGGGGGGCAGGTGAGCAGGTGGGAGGAGATGCCTCACTCCTTGAGTGTCTGGATGTTTGGCCGCAGGGGGTTGAAGATTTGGAGGAAGTGGCATTTTGATAGGTATTTTTTTTAAAAAGGCATTTTTTAAAATATGTATTATTGATTTTTACAGAGAGGAAGGGAGAGAGATAGTTAGAAACATCGATGAGAGAGAGACATCGATCAGCTGCCTCCTGCACACCCCCTACTGGGGATGTGCCCGCAACCAAGGTACATGCCTTAGACGGGAATGGATCCTGGGACCCTTCAGTCCGCAGGCCGACGATCTATCCACTGAGCCAAACCGGTTTCGGCAAAAGGCATGGTTTTAGACAGTGAGCTGGGAGAGAGGATGATGAGATAGGCACACACAGGTGAAATGTGGAGAAGGGAGAGAAGGAATCTACTAAGAAAAGACTTCAAAGACCTCATACTCCGCTGTCTTGAGCTATGGCATTCTACGTTACCACCTGTTTTATCACTGTGCTTTAAAATCTTGGAGCAACTGTTGACCAAAGACTTGAAGAGCACGATGACTGAAATAGACCTATTACTTGGGCAGTCTTCTGGCTGGACCTGCTGGGGTCAGAGCAGTGTCAGTGTATCTTGTACTTGCCAGGACAAGAAGCTCTAGCATCCAGTGCAGGCCCGGGGCACCTTTTTTTCTGCCAAGGGCCATGTGGATATTTATAATATCATTCAGGGACCATACAGAATTATCAGCTTAAAAATTAGCCTGCTATATATATTTGGTCACACATTTCACTAATTCACCCTAAGTCTTGGCAGGCCCCACCATCTGGACTTATCCTACCCCTGCTCTTGGTAGCAAGGTTACATGTGGAAGGCTTTTTCTTTCTTTTTTAAACATTGAGATATAATTAATATATAACTTTATATTAGTTTCGGGGGTATGGCATAATCCTATGTCATAAAACCCCAATATGCAAATCGACCAAACAGCAGAATGACTGGATGCTATGATGTGCACTGACCACCAGGGGCACACTCTCAATGCAAGAGCTACCCCCAGCCCACAGGCCCTGACCAGGTGGGACACTGGAGGATGGGGCCAACAAGCAGGTGGCTCCAGGCCAGCCATGATCACCCCAGTGGTTGCCCCATAGGTTGGCCCTGATTGCTGGCCAGGCCTAGAGATGCTACCCGTACACGAATTTCATGCACTGGCCTCTAGTGATTCAATATTTGTACACAGCGCAAAATAATGATCAGCCCCACTAAGTCTAGTTAGTATCCGTCATCACACATAGTCATAAATTTTTTGTGATAACTTTTAAGATTTATTTTCTTAGCAAGTTTCAAAGAAACAATAGAATATTATTAACTGTAGTCATTATGCTGTACATTACATCCCCAGGATTTATTTACTTCATAATTGGAAGTTTTGTATCTTTTGACCACCTTTTCACATTTTACCCAACCTCTAAGGCTTTTTCTAATGAGCTTTTATAATCCTGTATTCTGATGTAGGGAATTGACACTGAGAGGCCCATTCTGCAAGTGGACAGCTATGTATTTGCTGGCGAGTATGAAGGTAGGAGTTGTCAGATAGATGAAACTCTTTTTTAAATATGCTTTTCAGAGAATGTAGCTCTGTTATTTATTAAGTTATCTTTAAATTTTTCCACAGACACTCTTGGGACCTGTGTTATATTTGAAGAAAATGTTGAACATGGTAAGTGATTACTGTGGTAACTCTTTTTACTACGAAATACTTAAAACATATGTATGTACAATGAATATTAAAATTAAACATTTTATGTACTCATATTTTAGCTGTATCAAATTCTACCATTTTGCCAGATAGTTAGAAAGCATTCCAGATACTCTTGAAGCCTCTGGTATACACCTCTCCAAATTTATTCTCTTCCTTTTGTCCTCAATCATTTAACTTAAGTTGGTGTTTTTCTTCCCTATACCTGATTTTATATTACATATGTATCTATGCACAAAAATAGCATTTTTTGTATATTTACAAACTTTATATAAATTATGCCATATTATGCATATCATTCTATAATCTTTCAATTAGAGATATGTTTTGAGACTTATATATATTGATATATATAACTCTGTTTTCTCTGTTTCTTAGTATTCTGTTTGTGACTATACCACAGTTTATTCTCCAGTTAACAGACATGTTGGTTGCTTCCATTATTATCAGTAATTATTAATAACTTATTGAATGTCTTCTCTATATATGTCAGGCACTATTCTAAACGTTACATGTGTTAACTCATTTAATCCTCACAAGTTTACGAGGTAGATCCCATTATTATCTTCATTTTATAGTGAAAAAAAACCAACAACACAAAAAACACAACAACCTGAAGCACAAAGAGATAAATAACATTCCCAAGATCATATATAAAGAGGCACAATCAGGATTTGAACCCAGATGGTCTGCTCCAGAGTCCATGTTCTTAATTATGCTTATAACTTACTACAAAAATGCCATGAATATTTTTATTCTCCCTGTGCATATATGTAAAAATGTTTAAGGTATACACTTAGAAATGGAGATAGATTGATGACTGTGTTGGGTTCAACAATATGAAATGACTTATTTGGGCTGAATATTGACAATTTCATGTAGTTCCACTTATTCTGTTGCTTTCTAACACATGTCAGTTACACTCCTAGGAGCGGTGTATAGAAGATGGCAGTGTGTTTCACATCCTTAGCTCAGATCCTCATCCTCATCCTGCCTATGCCCACAGTTTTCTATAAAGCTGTAACTTCAGACAGTAGGGTTGGCAGCATGTCTTTTCTCATCCTTCTCTCATGATTGTTAATTTTGTGTGGTAAAATGTTAATGGTTTATTTTTAATATATATATTTTTATTGATTTCAGAGGAAGGGGGATAGAAAGATAGAAACATCAATGATGAGAGAGAATCATTGATTAGCTGCCCTGTATTGTAGATTGAGTCTTCAACCTGGGAATGTGCCCTTAGCTGGGATCAAACCCAGGATCCTCCAGTCCGCAGGCTGATGCTCTGTCCACTGAGCCAATCTGGCTAGGGCAAGTGTGGTAGAATTTTACACCTTGTTACCCTGTAAAGCCAAGTTTCTGACTTCACTTTCTTACTCCAGGGCTGGAGACTAGCAGGCCCATAGCTTTAATTTCACCCATAGTTCTGTGAGGCTGTCCCCTGGAGTTGTTTGTTGTTTTGAGTCCAGTTGTTATATAAGTATTTTATCATTTCTCTATGCTTGGACAGGAGGGATGAGTTAAATCTTGAACTTATTTCACTATCTAGACAGGAGGTAGTGTAACTCACTAAATTGGAATTATTGAGGCTTAACATAATTATTTTATTTGTACTATTGTATTATAGTATAATAATTGAGTTTATTTTATGTTCTAGTGGATGCAGAAGGCAACAATAAGACAGTGCTAAAATATAAATGCCATACGATGAAGAAGCTCAGCATGACAAGAACTCTTCTGACAGAAAAGAAGGAAGGAGAAGAAAGCATAGGTTAGTTAACCTAGTTTTCTGAATATTGGTGATTTAATATTGGTTTTGACAATGACACATTGCTACGAGGACATTTTTTGTACTTTATAGTAATGACTATATGAATATGGTAAGTATATTATTGAAGATGTTCCATGGAAAGTACCAAACATAGATTTAAAATTATGTAGCAGAGGGTTCTGGGGACAAACAAATCTCCATCTGCTTTGCATTGGAAATAGTTGTGTGGAGTTTGTCAAAAAACTTGACATGATTTCTGATTCCTAGGGAAATCAGCAGTCTCCTTCCCTCCCTCCCTCCCTCCCTCTCTCCCTCCTTTCCTCCCTTCCTCCCTTCCTTCCTTCCTTCCTTCCTTCCTTCCTTCCTTCCTTCCTTCCTTCCTTCCTTTCTTCCTTCTTCATATTTGTATTGATTTCAGAGAGGAAAAGAGGGGAAGAGAGATAGAAATATCAATGATTAGAGAGAATCATTAATCAGCTGTCTCCTGCATGCCCTCCACTGGGGATTAATCCTATAATCCAGGCATGTGCCCTGATAGGAAATCAAACCATGACCTCCTGGTTCATAGGT
>PVJN01019312.1:0-37548 GCA_004026805.1 Lasiurus borealis | reverse complement strand
GAGGAGGAGGAGGAGGAGGAGGAGGAGGAGACGTGCCAGCGCCGCCGGGCGGGACAGTGACCGTCGGGACCACAGAAGGGAGAGCGGGTTTCCTTTCTCCCGGCGAGCGGGGCCCATAGCTCTGCCCGCAGGTCCGGCTCCCCGCGTCCCGAACACTCACAGCGCCGGGAGTCGGACCGGGTAGAAGAGGGGCCACAGCTGATTCCGACTTTTGCAACAATATGTCTCACAACTTGGAGCGGAGGCGCGCGGCGGAGCCAGGAAACCTGCCCCCCTGGGGTCCTGACCCTCCATCCGGGGGGCCTGGCAGCCAGTACCCGTGGTGGGGCCCCCCGGGCCAGCGAACGTAGCTGTCCCGTGCCTCAGTTTCCCCGAAAGCAACGCACAGGGCTCCGGAGGGCACCTCCAGGGGGAAGGCATAAACTTCGGGACTCAGTGTCACATAGTAAATGGCTGATAAGATGCTAAGTTGGTGCAGAAAACGACGGTGAGGATGCGGGGCACCCAGACCGGAAAAGACAGGGGCGTGGGGGCCACGAGACATGCAGGGCCGGTCGCCGGTTAACCTGAGGCCCGGCCGCGGCTCAGGACGCCGGGCGGCCAGGCAGGCCCCGCCCCGCGGACACCGCACCGGGGGGCACCTGGGCCGAGGCAGCGCCCGCGAACCTCGGCTCCTCCGGCGGCGGCGGCCGCGGGCCCGGCACCACCACCCCGGGCACCACCCCGCCTCACCCCCCGCCTCGCAGGAGGGCGCGTCCCCACAAAGGGGAGGTCCCCGAGGGGGGTGCCCCCACCCCGAAGCCAGGCCCCTCACCTTCCGGGAACTCGGGCACCGACAGGTCCCGCTCCCAGCCGTCCACCTTCTGCAGGTACTGGTACACCAGGCCGCTCTTCTCCTCCTGGGTGACGGCGTCCAGCAGGCCGTACTCCAGCGACGTCTGGGCCGGGAGCAGCCCCGCGAGGCTGCGGCCGCGGGCGCCGGGCGCCGCCATGTTCCCTCCCGCCGCGCGCTCCTGAGGCGGCTGCGCCGCGCGGGCCGCGCGCCCCGCGCTCCTCCGGGCAACAGCGAGGCAGCGTTTCCCGCCCTGCGCTTTCAAAGCGGCACATTCACCTTGCTCGCCCGCGGCCCCGGCCCGCACGAAGGGCACCTTTTTCCGGCGGCAAACGGGCCTTCGGACGCTCCCGCCCCGACGCCGCGCCGCCGCCGATTCCCGGCGCGTAATTAAACGCCCCCCCGCCCGGGGCGGCCCCGCCCCGCCCCTCCGAGCGCGCTGGCCACGGCCGAGGCTGCGCGTTCGGAGCGCCAGATTCGACACGGAAAGACCCAGCGTTCTAGAAGCTGGCGGAGAACCATTCTCCCCTCACCGTTCGCCTTTAGGACAGAAAATAAAATTCAGTGAATCCGCAGGGACTATACAAAGGCAATATATTTTTTTTCATATTTTTTTTCATTCTTTCTGAAGTCCGGCTCTTAAGAGACCGGAACCAGCCGATTCGACACAGCCCTGGCCGCGGGAAGCAGTCCCGCCAAGACTGGAAAGGTAAAGGAGTAGGGAGATATATATATATATCCTCCGGCTTTTAAAAGTTTGGGGGTGACTGTTCATGGCTTTGACTTGTACACATATATATAGTCACCTGTCGCCCTGCGGTGCTGAAAGTGCGGGCGCGAATGGCTCGCCAGCGGGGCCGGGGGCGGGAGGCGCGGAGCGAGCGGATGCAGCTGTTCCCCGAGGTGGCAGGTGGGCTGCGGCCAGGGTCCCCCGAGGACCCGGCTTCCGGCTGCGGCGGGGGAAGGCTGTGATTGCTTTTATGGGGCGGGCAGTGCTCCCGGCCCCGCAGTGGGTAAGGCCCCGCTCTCCGGCCTGGCAGCCTCCCGCGTGCCCGGGGCAGGTCGAGCCCGCGGAGGCCACGGGCAGGTGAAGCAGGGGGTTCAAGCCGGTGGAGAGGAGGGCTGGCTGGCCGGCTGCCTGCCTCCCGGGCGGACCCCCTCTGCTGTGGCCCGGAGCTCGGAGGGTGGCCTCCGGGCAGGCCCGACCTCACGCGTCTGAATGTGTGTTTATTGTGCAGTTTGATCCTTGCCGCTGGAAGAGAAGGAGGAGGACGGTGGACCGACCCGGGAAACAAGTTGTTGAATATCCAGCAGTCGTGCAGGAGGGCAATGACGGTCACTGGGAACCACACACTGCGCTCATGATGGGGTGACTCGTCTCAATGAGCAAACTGAAGTAGCCCATTGAGTGGTGTTTTTTTTTGGAACACCCGCGGAGCCAATTCATTGCCCACAGGGACGGTGGGTGGGTTTGAGAGTTGTTTGGACAGTGGTCCAGTGGGAAGAGAACTGATAGCAGCTTTAGGACACTTTTACAAAGCTCGTTCGGAGACTCCCGCTCAATGCTTAATGTTCAAAGTATTGCTGATTCTTATTTTTATGAATCAAGCCCTGGAAAAAGCCCAGGGTCTGAATGAAATAGTAGCCACACACACACACACACACACACAATAGTACCCCAGTGGTAGTTTCTCTCAATTTTATTGTAGTACGTGGTCTCAGGTATAAGGTTTGTAGTTTGCCAATATATTCATTACCAGACCTTTCGATTCCCATCACGTTAGTAAGTATTTAGGTTGTTTTTATTTTCCCCCAGCAAAATAATTGCATTGAAAAAAAAATTGCATTGAAAAAAAAGAAATAGACTCTCCGTGTCCTGAAGATTAGTGCTTCTTTAATGGTAAACATCATTTTGCCATGTTAGAAGACACGATTTCGGAAGAAGACATCTGGGAATACAAATCCAAAAGGAAAGCAAAACCAGTACATGCAAACAATTGCCCTGAGAATATTCCAAAGTCTGTAGAAAAAGCGACCGATGGAAAATGCCAGTCCAAGCGGAGCAGAAATAAAAGAAGAACGGCGGAAGCTAAAGAGAAGGCGGAGGGTCCTGAAGGGTGCGTTGCAGGAACAGCAGGGAGTCAGACGTCTATGGTTGGTAGCCAGGCTTCTCTCGTTTGTAGCCAGACTTCTGTAGGTTGTAGCCAGACTTCTGTAGGTTGTAGTCAGGATTCTAGCTGTGGAGATGGGATCCAGCAATCCCAAGGCAAGACCACGCCAGGAAAGCAGGGGAGGGCTCACAAAACGAAACTGGTATCTCCAAAGACCCGCCCGGTGTATGATGGATACTGCCCAAACTGCCAGATGCCCTTCTCCGCCTTACTAGGTCAGACACCCCGGTGGCATGTCTTTGAGTGTTTGGATTCTCTGCCGCGCTCTGAAACAGGTAAGATTCCAATAAAAGACAGTGGTCTTTAAGTAGGCCAAACATACCAGTCCAGTCAAGCAAGGGAAGCAATGAACTAAGAGAGAGGAGACACTCTAATCCAGTGGTTCTCAACCTTCCTAAGGCCTCGACCCTTGCATACAGTTCCTCATGGGGTAGTGACCCCCAACCATGAAATGTTGCTACTGTGATGCATCGTGATGTAAATATCTGCATTTTCCGATGGTCTTAGGCGACCCCTGTGAAAGGGTTGTTCGACCCCCAAAGGGGTCGCGACCCACAGGTTGAGAACTGCTGCTCTAATCCTAGAAGCAAGCATGATAAAAGCATGTGCACTCTTCCTGAGAAGGGTAAAAATGCAGCAGGCCATGGTGTAATTGTGAAGAATGTTGCAAACTTGAAAACAGTCCAAACGGATTTTATTTTATAAAAGCCCCTAAACAGCTCAGCTATTTTTCATAAATGCTAATTGAGCACATGTGCTAGATACTTTCCCTTGCTTTACTTGCCTCTCCCAATAACTGCACAGGGTAGGTGGTATTGACATTTTATAGATGAGTGTTCTTAAAAGCTAAAACAGCTTGTCCATTTTGTTATCTTTTATGAAGCAGATTTTTAGAGACTTATGACTATCACCCAGTCTTCTAACTGCTGTTCTGTTGGTAACTGGGAAGGAGTCTCAGAGTTAAGTTCTAATGTTAAACGTGCCAATTGGTAATCAATGTTTTTATCTTTTAAAATCTCTAATAAACGTCATGTTTAAAAGGTAGAAAATTCCACATGGAGCCTATGGAAAATGGGTTTAGATGATTTGTATATTTTAAAGTCACATATGCAGTATACAGATTTTTAAATCTCAAAGAATTAAAATTCAGTAAAGTAAAAACAGTACTCAGTATGGCTTTCATGTTACATGTGATTCAAAAGCTATTTTATTATTAACCTCTGTAATTTTAAAGTTCTGCATGAAGATGCAAAAGAACTCTTAAAATTTGTCATTATAAAAGTATAGCAGGTGAAAGCCTCACCAAATGCTAGTAATTTGCTTTTCAGTAGCTTGAAATCCAGAAATGGAAGTTGGAATCCCACAGTGAACATCTCAGGGTGAAATGTCTTGTAGATGAAACCACCTCAAAGATTTATCTTTTTTTTTTTTTTTTCCCTCTGACTAAACTCTTTTGAATAGTTTCAGATGGACTCTTTTATTTTATTTTATTTTTTTACTTTTTTCCCCTATTACCCTCCCCACCCCCCAGTACATGCCCTCTCTTTTTGAATTGAACTCTATAACAAATATTTTTATGAGGCAGTTTTAAGTTTTAAGCAAAGACGTCTTCTAATTTATTTATTTATTTTAAATATATTTTATTGATTTTTTTACAGAGAAGAAGGGAGAGGGATGGAGAGTTAGGAACATCGATAAGAGAGACATCGATCAGCCGCCTCCTGCACGCCCCCTAATGGGGATGTGCCCACAACCAGCATACATGACCTTGACCAGAACCGAATCTGGGACCTTTCAGTCCGAAGGCCGACACTCTATCCACTGAGCCAAACCGGTTTCAGCAAGACGTCTTCTAATTTAATGTATCGCTCTTGGGTGGGGGCTAACTATTTAATAAGCCAGGAAATAAACATATAAGGGAAGGGATATGTCAAGATGGTTTACAGAATGTTACCCAATCATAATGGTATATGGTGGGGAACGGTTGCCAGAGCATCATTAACTAGTGTATCAAATTGAATTTCTAATCTTAGGACAGAATCTGAATTGCCCAGAGTATTAACAGCTCTAACTAATTAAGATTGTTATTACAAAATAATGGAAGCTAAATCGTTATTATAATTGCCATACATCTGTGTTGTTCCATAAGAAAAACTGGAGTAGAACTCTCGCTCTGAGAGAGATACCGGTCTTCTTTATTCTTTATTGCCTGAGCAATAAGTGAACTAGGGAAAGTGATGGTGTCAGTTTGTAGCACCTGTTTAAGAAATATGTAAGTATGATATGGATTTTAAAGGAGCTCATATTTGTGTGATTTAAAAATAATAACTAGCACTTTGCAAAAACATACTGGATTACTGTTATTTTATGCCCATCTTTTGATTAGTGTTAAGAGCTATTGTTCTAAGGCCTCAATATAGGGCTGATGACTACACTTATGTGTTGATTTATACGTTAATACTGTCAAAACATAGTCTGTGCTATGACACCGTAATACTTTTTGTTCCTTATTCCAATTTGCAGAGTGTCCCGATGGCCTTCTGTGTACCTCGACCATTCCTTCACATTACAAGAGATACGCTCACCTCCTGCTAGCTCAGAGCAGGGCTAGTAAAAGTCCTCTGAGCAGTCCATCCCACTGGGTAGCGGGGAGTTCAAGGGAGACCAATTCAGGCTTTCTTTGTAGCCTGAAGGAAAGATGGTCTCCAGATCAAAAACAAACTGAGAACTTAACAAACGTTCCCATCGATCCCTTGTTCGTGACACAGTGTCTGAAAAATTCTCAGTCCCCAGCTGAAACCAAGAAAAAGATTCCCTCTTCAACCAACACCCCACCGTCCCAACCAGCTCCGCAGGTAACACAATCTGTTAACGACGACAGACCGGTAGGAGCTGGTTTGCCTCTTGCCGGAAGACTAGACGGCCCAAACCCCTCAGCACGCACCCCTTCGCCGTGGCCCGAAGATGACTGGAGCGACCGTGAAACCATCTCCTATTCTCCTCTTCAGAGCGATGAAGAAACGTACGATATAGATGAAAAGCTGGATGACTCCCAACAGGAGCTGTTTTTTACAGAAAGTTCTGAAGGTGGCGGCCCAGAAGAAGATGCCAACAGCTGTTCTTGGTTTAAAAATGACCACCGTCCCTTCCCGGGGAGTCGGCGGGAGAGGGGCCCCAAAACGAACAGCTTCTTGACTCAGGAGAAATACAATGAAGAATTGTATGCATTCAGCACCCTGACTGATTCAGCGCAGCCTCTTTTCCCAAGCCAGGGTGCTGTGTTAGGTCAGGACCCAGCATCTGCCGGTGATGGTTTCTGGTTGTTTCCACCTGCACTGGCCGGGGGACGTGCTTCTTCTAGTCGTCAAGCCCCTGCAGCAAAACCTGGTGAGCCCCAAGTCCCCCCCTCCCCATCCAATAAGCAGAAACAGGTCCTTGAAGGACCAGCTGCTGCCAATCACATCTCCCTTCCGTTACTGACGAGTCGAGTGCCAAAACCCTTTGAAAGCCAGGCCCGGGGAGAGCGTCTGTCTGCCCATCCATCCCCAAGGAAAATTAGAGGATCACCGAGCAAGAAATCCAGCACTAAGCATCATGCTAACGTAGCATGTTCCTGCGGAAAGGCATTGGGTGGGAAGCGAGACAGTCAAGTTGCAGTGTTAAATGCCGAGACATTTTCAAGCACAGCTGCTCCTGCGAAGTCTTCGCCAATGTTGCCATCTTCTCAGTGTAACGCAACCCAGAATCCCGCGAAGGTGATGAAGCAAATGGACATAGGGGTGTACTTCGGTCTGCCACCTAAAAGAAAAGAGGACAAACCCCCGGGGGACAGTGCATCAGAAGGCGCGAACCCCAACCCAGTGGCAAGTCCTGATGGAAAGAGGCCCCGGCAGTGCAAGAGGAAGGCAGGAAATTCTCTAAGCGATTCGGAATTTGATGCGAAGAGTGTAAGTGAGAACTGGCCGGCTGTGGGACCTTCTCGCAAGAGGGCAGGGCATCCGAGGAAGAGACTGAAAAAGTCAGACTCGCTACGGGAAGGAGCGCCTCAGCCGGGGTCAGATTACCTGGTTCCTAAGAGCAAAGCTGGAGTCGGTTTAGGTCAAGACCAAGTTTTCACCACGTCACCTGGCGGCAGGCCGCAGAGAGGGAGCGGGAAAAGCCCACGCTCGGCTCCCGCGGGGGAATCGAGGAGGAGGACGTGTCCGTTCTATAAGAAAATCCCTGGTAAGCTGAGACATCGGTGCTTCTTGGAGCTACAAAGAGGCACCGCTTTTGAATCTCGTGTTCGTTGTCCAGTGTGTGTGTTTGCATGAAACAGGTGTTTTGCATGTGTTGCTTTTATTTTTTTATACCACTTCACTGACTGGTAACATAGATTTGTGTGTATGTGTGTGTGTCTGTGTGTATTTAACCTTTCTTGCTCCATTCAGTAAAGTTTTGTTCAGCATATTCTGTACACAAGATACTGTCTGTTGCGTACAGAATATGCTGGTATGTTGGTATTATGGATTTGACAGAGACTAGTAAAACTCAGCTTAATACAGGAGGAGGGAAAGCTCCCTGTAAAATAACTACAATAAAACAGTGTCTCTAAGCATTTAAGAAAAGTACGAAGTAACTTCAAAGAAGGAAATGTCACAGGTTACATAGGTCATTGTAAATGCCAAACATTTTGAGACCGTATCAGAATTTAGTTTCTCAGCTTTTTCATAACTGTCATCTCTCATGTCTTCATAGAAGAGTTAGTAGAAAAATGTGTGTTAACATGAGTTTTGTTATTGAAGGAACTAAGAACTCTTCTTGTGGAAAGAATACAAAAGAAAAATGCCAAAATACACTTGGTTGGTTTCAGAAAGATTTTTTGAAGTGCTTTATTGATTTAGAGCTATAATTTGTTCAAAATATTTATGTGAAAAAAACAGCATTTTTATAACCATCGCATTAGTTTTGTTTTTAATGCTTATTTTTATTGATCTTCTGTATTTTAAATGTCCATTATGCAATGTGTTAATATGTCTCAATAGAATCATTTGCTTGTTCATTTGCACATAATTGGGTATTTCTTTCATAAACATTTTAGAACAGCTCAACTTTATTTTTTTTTCTTGATTTTTTTAGGGAGACATTTTTTTTTCTTGTTTCCTTCCCTCTCTCTCTCTCACCCCCTCCCAATGAAATTCAGATTCTACTGATATATTGTTTATCTGTTACTGTACTGTAGTAGCCCTTTGGAGGGCTACTACAGTACAGTCCCAGTAAGAATTGGGAAAATATTCAAAGAAGTAATACTCAAAATAAAACAAAGAAGTAATTGAATTATAGTTTAGTATTTTTATTTTTTTGGTATAATTACTCATTTAAAAAAAAAGCCTATACTGGAATATTTAATAGAGTCCTATAAGACTCATTTTCATCTCTAGCATCACCTCTCACTGAATTAATTTGGCATAAGTTTTAGATTCAGTTCCAAAGTTGGGTTAGCAGTGAGATGTGAAGATGTTCGAGGGTTTGGTATTTATAACCAAACCAGGTGTCTTGTCCTCTGTTGGCGTCGCTCAGGCAGCTGTGCTGGTGTTTTCATTGCAGGAACCGGCTTTACCGTTGATGCCTTTCAGTACGGAGTGGTGGAAGGTTGCACGGCCTACTTTCTCACCCACTTTCATTCTGATCATTATGCTGGATTGTCTAAAAACTTCACATTCCCAGTGTATTGCAGTGAGGTAAGTTCTAGTGCTCTAAATTGTGAATTTGCGGAATGCAGTGAATTTCTCAACAATTTGGTTAAAAGGAATTAGTTAAAATTGTAAGAGCTATCATTCTGCTGACAACGTGTGAGAAAGCAGACTCCACATTGAGATTCTAAAATCCAGTGCGCTGTCAATAGTTATAAATGTTTTTTATTTGGACACAATAGATAAGCTACTTCACAATATAAAAAAATCTACATTTCATTTGCTAGACATTTATTGAGTGAATAAAAGACAATTTAAAGCCAACAACCTAACTTCAGCATACTTACAGCCTTAAGGGACGCTTTCACAAATAATTCCAGGATGGGATCAGTATTGTAATAGAAAAGTGAACTGAGTGCCCAGAAGGAGGGAAAAAGGAGTGCTTTATTCACTCTGTCCCAGGCTACAGTTAGAAAATGTCCCCTGATGAAAGAAAGAGATAGCTTGAATGAATTATTGAAAGGTGAACATTTCATCACCTACTAGTGTGGGCTTTGGCTAGAATTCGATTTAGTCCCCACAACATTCTTGAGTTGTCCTCTTTTTATCGGTGAAATAACTGAGGCTTGCAGAGAATGAGTGAGATGCCCCTAGTCACGGAACTAGTACTAGCAGAGCCAGAATTTGAAGGCAGGTCTGTTCAATTCCAGAACCAATCAGAAGAGAGGATTCCAGGTAGAGAGTGGAGTTTGTCATAAAAAGGCAGACACCTGAGAAATAGACCCATTCCAGGCACTTCAAGGTATTTCAGAAGGGCCATCCCACAAGATAGGGAATAATCCTATATCATAAAAGGCCAATATGCAAATAGACTGAATGGTGGAATGACCCATTGCTATGACATGCACTGACTACTAGGGGCAGAAACTCAATGCAGGCGCTGTCATCTGGGGAGGAGCGCTGCTCAGCCAGAAGCTGGGCTCACGGTTGGCAAGCACAGCAGTGGTGGGGGGAGTCTCTCCCGCCTCTGCAGGAGCGCTAAGTATGTCCTTAGACATCTCTCAAGGGCTCCTGGGCTGCAAGAGGGCGCAGGCCAGGCTGAGGGACCCTGCAGTGCACGAATTTCATGCACTGGGCCTCTAGTAGGAGATAAAACGGCAGAAAGGGGCATGGGCCAGATCATGAAGGGTTTTGTATGTCATGTCAGGGATGGGCTTTGCACAGGTGAGACAGAGCCAGTGACACTATGTAAGCAGACTGTGACACATTTATTGAAGGAAGTTCTGAGGTGACCGTATTCAAGCAGAGCTGCGACACGGCCATCTTCCTGGCATTCTGGAGGGTTTACATTGGATGTTAGCGGGAGAACAGGAGATTATTAAAATGCTTGGGTTCTACACTAGATATGAAATAAAATACTAAAGTAAAAGCACAGTAAGCACATTCTGTTTTGCAGATAACTGGCAATTTGTTGAAGAACAAACTTCATGTGGAAGAAGAGTACATCCATCCATTACCGATGGACACCGAATGTATAGTGAACGGTGTCAAAGTTGTTTTGCTTGATGCCAATCAGTAAGTATTAAAGTTATCTTAATAATATCCTATTTTAAAAAAATTCAAAAGGAAGACTAATTGGCATGGTTACTTAAGAACTTTTTTATTGGAACTAAAGGGCTTGATATTTCTTAAAACTTAAGTTAAACATGATTCTCCTTTTGAAACAAATGTTGTACCCAATTACAGAATCAGAGAGTAAATGTAGAGATCCTCTAAGTCAGTGGTTCTCAACCTGTGGGTCGTGACCCCTTTGGGGGTCGAATGACCCTTTCACAGGGGTCGCCTAATATCATCGGAAAATGCAGATATTTACATCACGATGCATAACAGTAGCAAAATTTCATGGTTGGGGGTCACCACCACATGAGGAACTGTATGCAAGGGTTGCGGCCTTAGGAAGGTTGAGAACCACTGCTCTAAGTGTTTCCTAACCCATTTTTTTATCCAATTTAAATTACCATGTTCAACATATGAAACTCATTATTATTTTCAGATATGTTAACATGTTGCCGCCGCTGTTCTTTAAGACAGAATCTTTTGGCCCGGCTAGTGTTGCCCAGTGGTCTAGTATCAACCCATGAACCAGGAAGCCAAGTCAGGGCACATACACGGGTTTTGAGCTCGATCCCTAGTAGGGTGCATGCAGGAGGCAATTAATTGACAATTCTTTCTCTCATCGTTGATGTTTCTCCCTCTTCCTCTCCTTCCCTCTATTCCTCTCTCTCTTCTTCTCTCCCTCCCTTTTTCCCTCTCTCCTTTTCTTCCTTTCTCTTCCTTCTTCCCTCCTTCTCTCTCCTTTCCTCTCTCTGAAATAAATAAAAACGTATTTTTAAAAAAGAGAGATAACCTTTGGCCATTTTAAAAAATACCACATATAAATTAACAGCTTGTACTCCATTCAGCTACTAGAAGGTTTCTCCCTCACCCCCACACTTTAAGTAACTTTTCAGGCTTTTGATACTAAAGAATGAAGATTTGGGGGTGGAGGGGAGAGAATGGTTTCCCTCTCTATTTAAAATCACTGTTTACCTTGGAAAAATGCAACTATTGACCTGTCTTCTTTCTCCTTTTTCATAGAGTGTTAGCCTCACGTACCTTAGCGATCGCAGATGCTTAGAGAATTAAAATTAAGACGAAATCTAGGTCTCCTAAAATCAGGGACAGTGCCTTTCTCCAGGTTGTCTTTGAGATTTTATCTGCTTACTCTGCCGCCGATTCCTTAATCACTAAGTATAACAACTCAGGTTCTAACTTCTTTTAGTCAAACGTATGGAGGTGTAACTTCCGTAAAGGAAACGATCTAGGCTAAGGGTCCGCTGCCTGTGTTAAGACGATGTCTTTGCAACGTTTGTGTTCAGCTGCCCAGGTGCTGTCATGATCCTCTTCCGCCTGCCGAACGGCACCGTGGTGCTGCACACCGGGGACTTCCGGGCGGACCCCACCATGGAACGCTCCCTCCTCGTGGGCCTGAGAGTCCACACGCTCTACTTGGATACCACGTAAGCCAAGCTGTGCTGTGTGCTTTCTCTGCCCACAGACAGCGTCTGCGTGCAGATGGGGAATAACTTGATCATTTGCTTAGGGAATCATCAAAACGATCGTATTTTTGTCAACGGTCATTTTAGGACTGTTTATCAGAGGGATGCTGTTTAAGGACACATTTGGGGTGACATGTCAGAACTGACTACAGCTCACTTATTTTTTTATCATTTCCTTTTAAAAATATGGTGTATGTGAGAATCCTACTACTGAAACAAGGAAGAACAATTGGGGGCAAACGTTGGGAAAACACCATTTTATGTTATTCTTTCAAAGTATCTGTTACTATAAAGTGTAATCGTGAAGAGAAAATTGAGGTGAAAGTATGATTCTGTTTCTGAGTATTCAGAACTTCTGTGTTTGTTTTTTGTTGTTGTTGTTGTTTTAACCTCAAAAAGGTAGTAGTCTTAAGGTTAGTTTTTCACTGGACATTATTATTTTGAGGTAGACTCAACCGGGTTTGTTATATTCCCGTAATGCTGTATATATTTCTGTTTTCCTGAGAAGACAACCATGTGAATATCAACTGTTTGATTTAAAATGCATTAAGTTCATGTTTAATTTCACTATTTTAATAATTATTATTTTTATTGTAACAGAATTCTTTAGTCCAAAGATAACCCGTATCAGTAGGTTTTCTTTGCTAGTGATGGGGTTAAAAAAAAGATACTGAGGTTTAATTTTAGAGTTAAAAAAAGCTGGCTGACTAGAAAGAATCTTGAAGAAAAAAAAAGCAATTTTTTTTATTTGAAGGTGATAAAAGAAACATAATGAAAAAAGTATACTGACAACGCATCATCCCATCATAAATTATCAATAGCCGGTCACAAATATTGCACCCGCAGGCAGTGAGAGAGCCTGCAGTGGTGTTAATATATGATCCTGCTGTCGTCTGTAATTTTGCTGCAGCTTCTTTTCTTTAAAAAAAAAGCATCCAATCTGATGCCCTGGCTTTCTTGCCGCTCTGTTAATCAGCACCATATTTCCATATTACAGATACTGCAGCCCCGAATACTGCTTTCCGTCTCAGCAGGAGGTTATCCAGTTTGCCATCAACACCGCCTTTGAGGCTGTAACGCTAAACCCACGCACTCTCGTCGTCTGTGGCACTTACTCTATCGGCAAGGAGAAAGTCTTCCTAGGTGGGTGATGGCCGTATCTGATCTACATTAATATATTATAGAGACCAGCTTCTTCCTGCGGAAAGCCCTTTCGGTCTCTTCTAGTGCTTGACATTTATTTCCGGAAATGGCTCGATAGTACCTTTGAAGTTGAAGGGAAAGTTGACAGAATCTGATTCATTTAAACGTTGAAAGGCTTAACTTGACGGAAACAGTTGCTGTGTGTGGTTATGGTAGACTTTCTAGCCACAAAGTGTTGACAGAGCAAATGCCCATGCTCCGTTGGTGTTTGAATACACTTTACAGATGTCTAGTACATAGTTGTGTCACTGCGTGCCTTTGATGCTGACCATCAGTTCATTCCCTTGGGGAATAGTTGTAATGTTTGTTCCTGAGTGATTTCTGGATATGTCATTGTAGCTCATCTAAATCAGTGGTTCTCAACCTTCCTAAGGCCGAGACCCTTGCATACAGTTCCTCATGTGGGGGTGACCCCCAACCATGAAATGTTGCTACTGTTATGCATCGTGATGTAAATATCTGCATTTTCTGATGGTCTTAGGCGACCCCTGTGAAAGGGTTGTTCGACCCCCCCCCAAAGGGGTCACGACCCACAGGTTGAGAACCGCTTATCTAAATAGTACCGAATTCTTTTGCGAAGCACTTGTCATTTCTTCTTACCAATCACCACATAAGGTCAAGCATTAAGATATGAAGCGACGAAGCCAGGGTTTTAATTCTCCCAAATTTGGTTTCTTCCCTTCTTCTACCCCTTTTTCTACTCCTTTTTGCAGTTTTTTAAATACTAGATTTTTAAAAGTAAATTCTTTGGTTTTTCTCACAATTTATTCCACACAGTTAACGGTCAAAATTATTCAGCCTTTTTGAGGTATCATAGCCAAAGTGTGAATGTTTTGAATTTCTTTTTACTTGGTAAATTCTTATTTTAAAATTCAGTTAAGTTGTAACATTTTTTCATAAGCTGTAATTCTACTATCTTTAATCTTTTTCTTTGCCTGTAGCCATCGCTGATGTTATAGGTTCAAAAGTGGGCATGTCCCGAGAGAAATATAAAACCTTACAGTGCCTCAATATACCTGAAATTAATTCCCTCATCACGACAGACATGTGTGATGCACTAGTTCACCTTCTCCCAATGATGCAAATTAATTTTAAGGTAAGTTTCCAAGAGATGAGGTTTTTAGGATGATTTAGAAGAGATAATCTGATAACTATAAACTAGAATTCCATTTACCTGCATTTAATGTAGTGGGATTCAATCACAAGTCATCACCTATAGTAAATTTGCCCAGGAAATCTTTGAAGGGGAACTTAAGATGTTTTTTATTTTGTGTGTGTGTGTGGCTAGCTCTATTCTGTAATTCACATACCCACCAGGAGTGTAGGGACGAGAGAACTGTCATAAGGGAAGAAACATATGCAGAAAAGGATACAGCTATTTGGTCATTCAAACCTTCTGTTCATAAGATCATTTTCCTGGACGAGTGATGAAATGAATGGAGAATTCTAAGGAGGTCTTACTTTTTTTTCCAGGCCTATTCTGTGTTAATATCAAGCCCTTATAACATTGATATATGTTGAGGGTTTACGTGTGAGGATTAAATAAAATAGTGTAAGTGCAACCTAAGAGGAAGTCTGAACTATACGTTAAGATACATAAGATACTGCCTCACTGTGACTTGAGGGCTTATCAGATTTATTCATACACTACGATTTATTTTCCACTTGGTAACATGTGGACACCTAGCAATGGAATACATCAAAGCTGTGTATTAAAAATGATTCAGAACATCATATGCAGAAAAAAGATGTGTTTTCCCTTTTCTCTATAATGTTCGTGAAATAACTCTTCTGAAGCTTTTTGGACTAACTTGGGATTATTGTATCTGTCTTATAAATAGTAACACTTGTATTTTGGAAAGAAAATGAACACTTTGGGTCTATCCCTCGAGTAAGGAAATTCTAACTAGTGTAACTACTACTCTGTTCATAAGATTAAAGTAAAATGTTTATGGCCTGTTTTCATGGGTATATCATTCATGAGAAATGTGAGGGGTGACGGTCAGAGTTTTGTCCATTGGAAACATTTTAAATTTTGGAGGCATCCAATTTGTGTGGAGGCTAATGAGATGGTGATTAATTGCAAAAGGAACAGATATCTTGGAGAGGGGATAGTATTTTAAAATTATTTTACAGCTTTATTTTCTACTAACTTTGTTCCATTTGAACAAAGTACCCATTTAGGAGGATGGTGAGGGTGGGGGTGGGGGAGTTGAAGTATTATGAGAAAGAAATGACCAGAGTGTTTAAAATCGCCATAGGCTACAGAGAGGTTTTAAAAGGAAGAATGGCAATTAGAACGCTCTTGGTGACCAGTGTAAGAAATGGTGTAGTGAAGTGATGATGTTGGAGGAAGCCAGCTTGGCTAAGGGCCAAGGAATGAATGAGAAAGTATACAAATGAGCAAATGCATGAGAAGACACACATATGGCCAATCAGCACATGAAAAGAGACTCAGCATTGTGAGCCATCAGGGAGCTGCAAATCAAAATCACGGTACATTAAAAAAAAAGAAAAGAAAATCACAGTACACACCACTTCACATTCACGAGGACAGCTCTCATAAAAAAAGTCAGGCAATGCCAAGTGTTCATGAGGATTTAGAGAAATTAGAAATCGCATTCATTGCTGGTGAGATTTTAAAATGGTGCAGATGCTATGGGAAACGGTTTGCTAGTTTCTTAAGAAGTTAAATGTAAGAAATGCAATTTCTTCAAAAGCTAAACGTATCACCAAGCAATTCCAGTCTTAGAAAATTGAAAACATGTCTACACACAAAATCTTGTAAGTATGTATATGAGTATTCATAATGGCATTATTCAGAGTAGCCAAAAAATATAAATAACTTA
This sequence comes from Lasiurus borealis, assembly GCA_004026805.1. Taxonomy (NCBI): domain Eukaryota; kingdom Metazoa; phylum Chordata; class Mammalia; order Chiroptera; family Vespertilionidae; genus Lasiurus; species Lasiurus borealis. Next base: position 21,723 of record PVJN01019312.1, on the reverse strand, counting down.
AATATTCAACAAAGACAAATGAATAAACAAAATGTATATCCACAAAATAGGACTATTATTGGGCAATAGCCCTAGCTATAGGCTCAGGGGATAGAGCATCAGCCTGCAGACCTAAGAGTTCTGGGTTCGATTCCAATCAAGGACACATGCCTGGGTTGCAAGCTTGATCCCAAGTAGGAGGCATGCAGGAAGCAGCCAATCAATTATCCTGCATGTTTAATATGTAAACATAAGTAATTATATGTTTAAATATAATTACTTATGTTTAAAATTGTCCCATCTTAACTCTTTTCAGACTACTTCAGCATGCTTAACTTTATATAAGTAAAGGTGAAAATATATTTGTTCAGTTTTTTTATTTTTTTGGAAGCAAGGTACTAGATCAGCGATTTTCGACCTATTCAACTCATGGCACACATAAACTAATTACTAAAGTTCTGCAACATACCAAAAACAATACGTTTTTTTGCCTCTCTGACAACAAAACATAGGTATAATTTTGATTCATTCACACCGGATGGCTAGGGTGTTGGCTGTTACTTTTTATTTGGTAGTGTCAGGAAAAAGAGGTTAGTGCCCCTGACTAGATAGTTGAGGTAATGCATGTTTTAAAAATTCTTATGGCACACCCATTGAAAATCGCTGCACTGGGTTGGTGCAAGCTAAATTTACCAAGCGAAACCGTCCTGTGACTGTGCCCGTGTAACGCCTTTAACCATGGTTTCAGTGCACATAACCCATGTTCCTGGACCCTGAGATCCATATCCTATTTTCACTTAACAGGGTTTACAGAGTCACTTGAAGAAGTTTGATGGGAGATATGAACAGATCTTGGCTTTCCGACCTACAGGATGGACACATTCTAATAAGTTAACGCGTATAACGGACGTTGTGCCCCAGACCAAAGGAAACATTTCGATATACGGTATACTCATTAACTGTTCTCCCTTGTCACATTTGCAACGGCATGTTTTAGCGTTAAAGATACAAGAAGAACAAGGCATGACAATCTTGAACGATTCAAGAGTTTCAAATTGCTCTGTGCACTCTAACCTGCATCTCTAATACAGTATAAGCTGATCTGAAGGAGTATGGCCATCGTAGGTAGACATCGTCCGACACAGATCGTGTTTGCCAGATCAGTGACAAGGAGGGGGACGTTTGGAACTACTTGAAATGGGGAGGGGGCGCGGATGTGGGCTGCAGGTTTAGATGATGCTGTGCCGCTGAGAACGGGAAGGCAGTGGGTACCAGTGGCAGCCAGAGTCCCAGAGTGGACTTGAATTCTTTTCATCCATTGTCCTCGGAAACGGACTAATTACAGTAACAGCCAGTGGAAACATGACTGATATGTCGCTAAATCCAGTGACTGACTTTCAGCTCTAACGACCTTACTTTACACAGAGCAGAACCCTTCCTGCCTGTTTCTATGGGAAGAAGATGAAGGGAATTTTTAAAGTGTAATTTGTTTTCTTTTCGCTTATTTTGTGTATGTGCAGAGCTTGGGGACTGGAATCTGCTTTCTTATTCTGGAAACCACATGTCTTCCTGCTTGTCCTTCAAATGTTTCTCTTGAAATTCATAGCTGAGCAAGGGCTTCAGAAGAATTATTTTAAAAGAAACCATCATCATAAATAAGAATCTATGGAAATGCATATTATTACCTACGTAGGAAAGTCATAGAATTTTTGAATGTTCAAAGTTTTTGTATCCTTTTAATGTTTTCATCTTCGTTTTTTCCTAAAAGGTACATTTTATTATCAGAAATAAAGCCCCAAGGAGTTTTGGACAAAAACACTCTGGATTGCTTTCCTTTTACTATTTTGGGCCTGGATTTTTTTAAAAATTATTATTATTATTATTAATTTGATTTTTAGTAGGCAATCTTTCTTTTGTGTTCTAGGAATTCCTTACAGCGAACACAGCAGCTACCTAGAAATGAAACGTTTTGTTCAGTGGCTCAAGCCCCAGAAAATCATACCCACTGTGAACGTGGGCTCCTGGAAATCTCGGCACACGATGGAGGAATATTTCAAAGAATGGAAATTGGAAGCTGGATATTGATGTTACCCTGAAGGACTCCGAATTAGCCAAGTAACTTAGGTGTAGCTGGTGAGTCGTTCAATCTCTGGTGATAGGAAATACATTTCATGGGGGAAACCTCGCAAAGGTCACTCAGATGGCTCAGTTTCTTATTTCTTTTTGGATAACTTGGTGCTCAGTGCCTCTCAGCCTCCTCAGCGGTCACGGAGGCTGGTCTCCCTGACCCCCATACCCTGGATCCTTGCCCCTCCCGGTGGGGCAATCATGCTCTCCATCCAGCCTTCACAGAGCAAACAAAGGCAGAGTCTGGGACCAGAAGGATTCGTTATAATGGACAATTAGATTGAAAACATTATCTAGAAGTAATTATTTGTCTTTAAATTTATTTAATATGGGGCATATTTTATGAGATAAAACTTTTATATCATATGTATACTTAAATAAAATTTTAATCTTACATTTTCTCTCTAGTGTCTTGATTTTTAGGATTTATAACTGTGCTTTTCATGCACTTTTATACACTTTCAATTAAAAAAATTCAGCATTTTACTCTGCAGATGATGTTTCAAAGAGCCTACATAATAACCCAATAAAGGGGGGAGGAAAGTTGGCATGAATGATGTTCATCTCAAGATAGTAGATAACTGAAAGTTTATGTCGCAGTGTATTTTTTAAGTAAGATTATATCATTTATTTATGAATCTTGATCTCTCCAACACAGATTCGATAACTGATCCGAAATGGAAATTTTCGACCAAGGCATGTGAAAAATGTATTTATGGGGTTTAAATATGAAAATGGTCAGCATAATGAATATATGCATGTGAGCATATGTGTATTCTTACATCATCCCTGGCAGTGGAATTAGTTTTGGGAGTTCTTACTAAATGTTTTCAGGGAAAACTATGTTCAGTATTGATTTCAGTTACCAGAGGGGTAGTATTCTCCATGAACTTTATTTTCATAAGCCTGAACTCTGTTATAGAGACAAGGGTTATAGGGATCACATTTAGGGGAGGAAAAGCTTTTAGGGGCACAGTGGTAATCAATCCGGTTTAATTTTTTCTCAGTTCATTTCAGTTAAATATTTAAAATACCTTGTTTGGCTTAGGCACCATAAACTCTTTATAAGTAATTAATTAAGAGTCATAATTAGAAAAGAAACTGAAGATTTTACAAATTTGACATTTTTAACAGGAAATAGATGGTCAGATCATGTGGGGTCACTTATATTTATATTTGAGGCATAGGGCTTTGTTTTCTTGAATTACCATGTTTCATTGGTTAAAAGGTTTTTAATGATTTTGAATGTTTTACTTTGATAATCCAGGCATGTTATTTAAGAGCAGCCACAGCCTTTACAAAAACATCTTTCTACACAAACAGCGCCATTTATGGTGGCCTGGAATGGTTTTGTTTTCCTACTATTGGTTGAAGAATGTACAAAACCCATTGAGGGACCATCCCAAATAGTTTTATAAGTAAGTCACAATCACAACCAAATTTTTCAAGGCTCTGTTGAGGGCTGTATATGAAATTTTTAGTTCCAGTACCTAACACTTTGGTAGATAAAAGGTTTCAATTTTAAAGTGAAATGGAAGAACAAGAAATCTACTTCAGTTAATCCAGAATAAATTAATGATAGCTCCTGAGCTTCCTAAACATGTGTAGAGAAGGAGAAGGAGGAGAGTTAAGCCAACAATTTCCCAATATGGGAAAATGTTTTACCATATATATATTTGCAACTTCTTAGAAAGCTTTTTTACCATCTCATCTGACATTGAACTTTGAATTACCAGATGCAGGGACAACAGGCAGATTTCAAGTTCTCATTACTTTGATTTAATAGGAAAATATTTTCCACTTGATGTCGATGTCTTTTAAATACATTGATTGATGTTCTGGTTTTTGGAATAACTAATTTAAATTAATGTGATTGAGTTATATTCCAGTGAACCAAACACATTTAGAATTTCTTGCTTTGGTCCCAAATAACTATCAATAACTAGACTAAGAAACTAAGAGGAGAATCATCTTCAAGTACTATTCCCCAAAATGCTCTGTCTTAAAAAATAAACTTTTCTGGTGGACTCACGTTCATTCAATTTATTTGGTATTGATCTTAGAAAATTTCCAATAAAGAAGTTTTTTGAGCCCGGCCAGTGTGGCTCAGTGGTTGAGTGTCAACCCAGGAACCAAGAGGTCACCAGTTCGATTCCCAGTCAGGGCACATGCCCGGGTTGCAAGCTTGATCCCCAGTGTGGAGTATGCCAGAGGCAGTCAATGATTCTCTCTCATCTTTGATGTTTCTATCTCTCCCTCTTCCTTCCTCTCTGAAATCAATAAACATAGGTTTAAAAATATATATATTTGACTTCCCAAATTCTCTTATGTGTTTTCTTCAAATGAAAAGAGTCTTGTTCCAGAAGAGCCACTGACAATAAAAATACATTGAAGCGGCTCAGTTGATCATTTTGGTACATTAAAATGTCTGTTATGTAACATCCATTTCAGCGTAGGAGCAATTTAGAGACTAAACTTCTCTTTTTGGTCAAGCTACCATGTTAGCGTGTCACTAAAATCCATCACTGGACATTTGAATCCTGCCTTCAGGAAATGACATTCTATCAATCAACATTACTTAGTGATTAGTTGCTCTGCACCCCACTATTCTCGGTGGTGTGGGGATTTCAAAAACATCTAAGTACACTATTTGTTTCGTTCCAAATATGATAAACTTGTTTTTCAAGGAAAAAAGGATGTGCCATCAAGTCCAGTTACATTATCTGTATAAGCCCTTTTGTTATTTCAAAATGGAAAGAGCTTAAGATCATAAAATGGTATCAGAGCAGCGCTTTAATACACTATTAGGTTATGGTATTAAGCTGCTTTTTAAAGTTTCTTTGAAAGAACTGTTTTTGGACTTCCTGTTGTGGTTCTGAGCTCTGCTTGTGTGTCACGTGGGATAAGCAGATAAAATTATAAGTGAGCTAAAAGCAACAGTATCTGAAAGAGGAATAGAGGCCAACATGCCCTTGTGTTTTGCTAAATCAGCCAGTGGGGTTGTGTGTGTGTGTGTGTGTGTGTGTGTGTGTGTGTGTGTGTGTGTGTGTGTGTCTTTTATCCATGGAAAAGGTGCCAAAATCTGTTTTATTTTTTTTTTAATAGTTTGGTTGAGATAATTCACATACCATATAACTCGCCCATTTAAATTGTGCAGTATATATTTTTTTTAGCACATGTACGAATTGTGCAACCATCACCATAATCAATTTTAGATTAATTTTGTCATTCAAAAAAGAAATCTTACACCCATTATAAGTTACTCCCTAGTCCTCCCCTCTCCTCCCTCCCACTTACCTCTTACCCTAGGCAACAACTATGTTTTCTGGACATTTCTTACAAATGAAACAGTTCAGTCTTTCATTATTGACTTTTTTTGACTTAACCAGTGTTTTCAAGGTTCACCCATAGTTAGCATGTATTAGAACTTCAGCCCTTTTTATGGCCAAGTAATATTCCATTGTTTGAAAATACATTTTTATTCATTCATCTGTTGGTGGATATGTGTGTTTACACTTTTTTCTATGATAAATAATGCTGCTTTAATATTTCTGTACAAGTTTTTGTGTAGACATGTATTTTATTTCTCTTGGATATATACCTGGAAGTGGAATGGCTGTGCCATATGGTAGCTGTGTTTTAATTTGGGGGGAGCTGCCAAATGTTTTCCCAAATAACTAGACTACTTTTCATTCCCATTTGTAATGTGTAATGGTTCCAAGCCCTCCACATCCTCACCAACACTTGGCATTGTCTGCTTTTTCCTTCCGGCCATCTTGGTGGTTATGAAGTGGTATCTCTTTGTGTTTTTATTTGCATTTCCCCTATGACTAGGGATGTTGAGCATCTTTTTACTTCCTTTTGAGAAAGAGAGAGGGAGAGAGAGAGAAACAGCAATGTGAGAGTGAAACATTGATTGGCTGCCTCCTGCATGCCCCTTACCAGGGATCAAGGTTGCAACGCAGGCATGTGCCCCGACCGGGAATTGAACTGGTGACCTTCTGGTGCAAGGGATCATAACCAGCTGAGCCACATCAGCCAGTGCTATTAACCCTTTTTGAAAGAGGACACTTTACAGGAAACTCAGTCAAATGATTGTTCTAAAATGTATTATTTAAACCGAAGCAAAATAGTTTTTTGTAGACTCGGGTCTAGATTTGCTAGAAATAGTGATGTTTAATAAAGACAAGTCTGCAGTTTTAGTCCAGTGAGAATTATGAGTTAGTAACAAGGTAAATTATAAAATGCATAGCAATAACCAGGTATCACGAAGAGGTTATATGCAGTGCAGAAAGAAGCTCAATGATCTTTATAATTATAGGTCAGAAAGGAAGATGAGATCGAAGGTTTTGAATATCAGGGTAGATAACACCAACTGAACTTGAATAAGCAATGCCATTTATGAATATGGCCCACAATGGTGATGTGAATGTATACATGTAACTCTTTATCTAGTTTTTAAACTTTAGAATAGCAGCTTGCTATTTGAGATCTGGATAATGAAATAAATAACTTATTGGGTCCCATTTAGCCCTAAATCCTGTAATTATGTAATTCCTGGTTCGCATCAAGTTTTTTTTAAACACTCATAATGAAAACATAGTGTGTTATACAGCTTTGCGGTTCACGTCTTGAGAATAGATGATCAGCCAAGAAACTTATCTTTTTGTTTCAGAGCTGTTAACTTTAACATAAGAACTCTATACCGACTCCAGGCCGTGTGCTGGTAATTTATTCATGTGTACTGAAATTTTAAACACATGTCGGACAAACAGGTGAGGTAAGTCAGGAGTCGTGAGGAGGTCAGCATGAAGTTCTTTTTACCGCCGTTGGAAACCCCTGGACCAGAGGAAGCAGATGGATTTGGTTACATTACCTGGCTCTGCCATATAAACAGCGGAGGAAAATGTTAACTATCCTTTTGCTACGTGTCTGTGCCTCGGCGAGGAATGGTGTTTGATGTTAAACGTGCTAGCCTTTGCAGCTGCTTGCCACTTAATGGCAGACACTTGAGCCTGGCCAGCGTGGTTTGGTGGTTGAGCGTTGACCTATGAACCAGGAGGTCACGGTTCGATTCCGGGTCAGGGCACATACCTGGGTTACAAGCTCAATCCCCAGTGGGGGCTGCAGAAGGCAGCCGATCCATGATTCTCTCTCATGATGAATGTTTCTACTAGTCTCTCTCCCTCTCATTTCCCATGCATAGCTCTTTGGTGATACAAAACTTCTTGGTTGGAATGGCCACCAACCAAAGAGAGAGGGGTATTTTCCGGCTCCACTTAAACATGATGAAATGATCCCACTGAGCTGGGAGCACTCACACCGTTTTGTGATGGTCAGAAGGGTCAAGGGTTAGCTCTGTAAAAAGGCCATTGGTATCATCATCATAGAATCTTCGTAACTAATTTAGAAATTTCTGATAAGAGTTATTACTGATACAGCATGGAAATTTTTGGCTTGGTTTCCAGAGACTATAATTTAGGCCTGGTTCTGCCACTGATTTTGTGACCTTGATCAGATTAATTCACTTCCCTGAATTACTGACATAGATCTGCTTCCTCCACTAGAAGGGGAGAGCTGATTAATCTCTAGGTCATGCCTGTAGAAGTCTCTGAGTCTGTTAGCTCAGTTGCTTTTTTCCCCCACCAGCATGTTTCATGCCTTTGCAAGACTTGGACCGGATGGTTTGGGTCAATCTACTTATCACAATGGCTCTGTTCTGTAATATTAAGGTAGGTCAGAGGAGAAAATGCGCTGGGCCACTTTATTTTCTTTATTATTTTCTTGGCTATAAATAGCAGCTTGGGTTTGGGATCCTGGAGATAGAGCACTGAGAGAATCAATCCCTTAGAGCGGTATTATCTGGCTAAAACGGGGCCAGCAGACAATGGTATCAGAATAGCTGGCAGTAGTAATAAGAACAAGCAAGCATAGTCCATCCATTTTTTTCGCATTCGCAAGGAATAGTGGGCACCTAGGACAGTGGTTCTCAACCTTCCTCAGGCCGCAACCCTTGCATACAGTTCCTCATGTGGCGGTGACCCCCATCCATGAAATTTTGCTACTGTTATGCATCGTGATGTAAATATCTGCATTTTCCGATGGTCTTAGGCGACCCCTGTGAAAGGGTCATTCGACCCCCAAGGGGGTCGCGACCCACAGGTTGAGAACCGCTGACCTAGGAGCAGAACAAATCCACAGATGCAGGGGATTCACTTTGATAAGGTATTGATGTGAATAATTGGTAGGACCTGTATGTTACATCAGTTACCAAGTAATGCCTTACAGCTCAGAACTGCAGTTCCCAAAGTCAGCCTGGTGACACCCTGCATGAGGCAGGCTTTGGCACATCTGTGGTACCTCTCTGACAATTCCATTGGTTGATGATACACTTCAGGATTTGCTCCTTCCTCCCCTGCACTTAGGATAAATTGATATCCCAAGAGGCATGAACAAAAAGGCTGAGGTGGCTTTGAGGAGAACAGGAAGTGAAACATACAGCAGTTGAGTAACCCTGAGTAAGGCCTACCCGTTTCCCGCTCCAAGGAGAGAACTTTTGCATCCTCTGCCCTTCCCTGTACCCGGCATTCCCTCCATAGGCTTAGGATAGCCAGGTTCCCGGATGGAAGATTAATTCCCCCCTGGGCAAGGCGAGACAGAGGTCTGGTCCCTGATGGGAGCACAAGAGGAAAACTGTGCTGCTTTTGGAAAAAAAAGAATAAGATTTCAAAGTTCCATTCTTGTTTATTTTTTCTGGATTATTCTCTGAAGACAATACAAAGGAAGATGGATACAAACTGTCAGGACACAAACCCCACTGTTCATCATTCATCCATGCTTGCAATTTCTTTCTTCCCATCACGACAGCCAAATGTTCAGAAGCTGCTAAGCATGTCTCTCTGTGTATGCCTGAAGGGGTCCAGGGATACATCTTTCCCTCATTTCCTGGTTTGCTGAGAGGATGCTGTGAACCAATTGCCATTTTGCCGGTCCGATTACAGCGTCAAGATGAACAGGGCAGCTGTTTTGCCTCACCGATAAAAGAACGAAAGCCCTCGCTTGTAAATAGCTCTGTTTGTGTTAACAACCTCATAAATTAGGCGTGCTACCCTGGCATTCCCCATAAACTGCTACTTCAAAAGCTGGGCCCCATTCCTAGGCTGGGAGTCACCCTTGTGACTGAGCTGCATCGTTAGTTCCTGGAGGTTTCTATGGAGGCAGTTGGCTTTGAATTTGGTGGGACAAGGTGGCTTTGTGGACTGCTGTGTGTTTGCCGGTTCCTGGTAACGTTGGAGGGGGTGTCTGTGTAGAGCAGGGTGGGGGAGGAATACTCCCTCAGGGGATCTGAGTAATGGGGCGCTACCGTAGTCATCTTGAAAAGAAGGTGATTTATTCCCAGCCCATGCCAAGACTCCGGAGAGAGCAGCTTCTAGGCCTTTCTGACGTTCTGAAACGCACCTTTAAGTGCTGCTAGCAATTGATAGTTACCTACTCCATCTTCTTAAAGACAGTCCTCTAACAACATTGCCACGGCTTCTGGAAAGGAAGCTGGATCATAGAGGAGAAAAGAATCGCGTGCCTAAGGGAACCGAAAAAGAAAGAGGCAAGGGAGGAAGGAAGGGAGAACAGGCAGAAGGAGAGAAGGAGGAGGGGAAGGCAACCAGATGACGGAATGAGGTCATTTTTTAAAACAAAGCGTTTGCCTTTATCTCTTCTGGAGGCATCCAGAAACTTCCCACAGCTGTGGAATGGTTGCTTCACGCACAGGACTTTTTAACTCTTCGTGGGTGTTCTTCTGAGATGATAGCTTAATAAGTGGTTGAGAACAGCTAAAACAGCTCTTCATTTTTGGGGTTTCTGGGAGTACAACCCGTGAGCCTCTCTCAGAATCGCTTCAGGCCCTACAACAGTATCTTTATCTTCAGGGATAGGGCTGGAGGTTTGCAATCTATAAAGTTTTTCACTTTTGTGTTTAAGGAGGAAGGTCTCAGATGACTTTTAATAGCAACAAAAATTCGTGCATCACTGCTTGAGTCCAGGGGACTCGGAGCTCTGTTTTCTCTGTTAAGATAAAATTTAACAGTTTTTTAGCACTTGGATCGTCAGCCAAGAATGTGGGTGTTGCTGAGCTCCAAGCATCCTGCAACATTAAAGAAATATGTGTGTACAAATATTGAAAGAGAAAACAGTTGCTGCATGGCTACGATGCACAGTCATGTATCAGAAAAGATACCAGCGTACTAGGTCATGAAACAAAAAGAATTAGGACCTAGCTGGCATGGCTCAGTGGTTGAGCATCGACCTCTGAACCGAAAGTTGAGGGTTGGATTCCAGGTCAGGAGATATGCCTGGATTGCGGGCTTGATCCCCAATGTGGGAGTATGCAGGAGGCAACCGTTCAATGATTCTTAATCATTATTGACTAGATCTCCGGTGCATGAAATTTGTGCACAGGGCGGGGAGGGAGGAGAGGGAGTGTCCCTCAGTTCAGCCCCACCTTCTCCAATCTGGGACATCCCTGTCACAATTTAGGACTGCTGGCTCCCAACCACTCACCTGCCTGCCTGCCGGCCTGATTGCCCCTAACTGCTTCTGCCTGCCAGCCTGATCACCCCCTAATCACTCCTCTGCAAGCCTGATCGGTGCCTAACTGCTCCCGTGCTGGCCTGATTGCCCCTAACTGTCCTCCCCTGCCAATTGTCATCCCCAATTGCCCTCTCCAGCAGGCCTGGTTCCCCTCCAGGCCTGGTCGCCCCCAACTGCCCTCCCCTGCAGGCCTGATCATCCATAACTTCCCTCCCCTGCCCATCCTCTTGTGGCAGCCATCTTGTGTGCACATGGGGGCAGCCATCTTGTGTGTTGAGTGATGGTTAATTTGCATATTATTATTTTATTAGATAGGATGTTTCTATCTCTCTCCCTCTCCCTTCTTCTCTGAAAGCCATAAAAATAAATAAATAATGCTTAAATATTTGGAAGCTTATCTGCCGGTGGCTTAAGAATATATATGCATGGATTAGGGAAAGATGGCACATCTGGAAGCACAGTTTGAACGGGGATGTGGCTTCATCGAGGACCCCTCAGCAGACTGCTCTCTGGGTGAGCTTCCAGTGCAAGCTCTCTTCTGTCCACACTGGAGGGCACAGGCCCGTTCCCCACAGCCTGCATGCTGTGGGCCAAGGAATGCCACTGACTTTTAGCAGTGCCTTAGTTTGGGGCGGAAAAACACCGGGATCTCACGCCTCGCCACCCTCTCAGAGTTCAACTTGCTCTTCTGCCATTTACCCTTATTAACTTGGCATCCCACTTCTGGGATAGCACCGCCTGATGTACAAACTCAGAGATGTCAAGCCTGGATCATGTACAAAAATTCAGGACTAATTCTGGCCCGGATGCCGGGGATGGCATTCATATTTGCAGGTTTTATTCCGAGAAGACTCATCCATCTTTCCCTAGTCTCTGCTTGAGTTTTCAGTTCTGCTGTGGATTTGTTTTGTTTTAGGAGCAAATCCATGTGCCTTGGCTAATTTGTGTGTTCGTTTTAGATGGTCATTCTGTGTCTGAGACACGTTATTGGGGATAAGTTAGCCCTCAGATTGGAGAGGGATAGTATTCTCTGACTCACAAGAACACAGCCATAGTAGCTGTTTTGCTAACTCGCCTGGCTAGGCCTTATGCCAACACACACCTGCTGGGTCTGCACAAGGGGGTGTGAGCGACAATTCTAATTGTTTTATTGTCTCTGCTACCCCCCGAGCTCTCTTGTCACGGAGCAGTTAACATAGCTGAAATTATTTAACTCTGTAAACTTCACATGCCGGATGCCTGAGATCACTGCTTTACATAAGGGTTACTCACAAAACTGTCAGTCTTCGCAATATTAATCATGTGCAGGTTTGAGTCCAATAAAACCCATGTGCTTCCTTTGGGCCTTAGAGTGAGGAAATAGCGAGGGAACTTCCCTTCGATCAGGTTGGAGCTTTTCTCTGATGGAAGGAACATGCGTAGCGAGTCTGCATTCTAAAAGCCAAGATGGAATTCCGTAGCATTCCTAACGCGCTGTTTTGTTCTAACTCCAAATTCCACCAGTACAAACGAAAGCCGAGCCTTTCTTGGATTAAAATAAAGGATGGGTGGTAATCCCCCTCTGATTCGCTGATGCTTTCTTATTTACAAATTCCTGTCCCACTCAGCTCACCAAGCCAAGCCCAGACCACTGTGTGCAGATGTCCCAAAAGACCTTACTCAGAGCTTTGATGAAACAGTTTGTTCTCTTGTAAGAACGTGGTCTGGAAAAGCTGGGAAAGTTCCCGAAGGCAGGTCGGGGTAGAAGGACCCTCTACTTCCTGTCCCTATCTTTAAATCCCCTCCAATGCCACTACTTCTTCTTCTTTTTTTTTTTTTTAACATATTTTATTGATTTTTCACAGAGAGGAAGGAAGAGTGATAGAGATTTAGAAACATGGATGAGAAAGAGACATCAATCAGCCGCCTCCTGCACACCCCCCACTGAGGATGTGCCTGCAACCAAGGTACATGCCCTTGACAGGAATTGAAGCTGGGACCTTTCAGTCCACAGGCAGATGCTCTATCCACTGAGCCAAACCGGTTTCGGCAAATGCCACTACTTCTGCTGTCATATGTTCTACCCAGATGTGTAACCTTAGTGTCCTTATAGCACAGGGGACCTGCCAGGAACTGTGGGGAGTAGAATAAATCTACGCCTTTCACTCCTTCTCAGCTTTTTATCGGTCTTCTCTGAGCTAGTAAATGCTTCCTACTAATTCATTCGATGAATCTGGAGGTTAGGAGTCCTAGGTCCAAGTTCTTGTTTAGCCCCTAACGGAGTTACCTTGGATGTGTCTTTCAACCTCACTCTGTAGATGAGAAACGTTAGATCAGATTGTCTTCCAAGTCCAGAACTCCATGTCTTCTAGAGATGGGTTGTCTTTTCCAAATGAGACATGCAGAAGCAGGGGAAAAGTAGGTTTATAGTTGTAATACATATAGATAATACAACAATCTATACAATAAAAAACCTAGTGGTCGTAACACTGTAATGACCAAAGGCTGGTCACCAGGAGGATGTGTGTGTGGTGAGGTATGGGTGGGTGGGCAGGCGGGGCTGCATGATTTCACACACTGGGCTTCTAGTCAGTAAATAATATTACAAGAATAAACTGTGTACTCACAACTGTAAACCTACCTTTGCCCACCTCTGTACAGGAGACCGTGAGCAGGGCCAGGTCCTGGGCCAGCCCTGCAGTCACTACAGTGAAGATGGGGAGTGGAGACATAGAAACCAGAGCTTTTTGGCCCAGCTGGCCTGGCTCAGTGGTTGAGCATCAACCAGTGCACATGCCCAGTTATGAGCTTGGTCCCCCGTGCCCCCGTGTCAGGTGTCCAGGAGGCAGCCTACCAATGATTCTCTCTCATCATTGATGTTTCTATCTCTCCCTGGTTCTTCCTTCCTCTCTGAAATCAATAAAAATATATTTTAAGGAAAGATATAAAGGAACAAGAGCTTTCAAGTCTAAAGCTGTGTGTTAAATGTCCCAGCTGCTGACTGCTCAGGCTCTCCATTTTGATGGCAAAGCTTGAAAATAATACTCAATGTAGTTTGTAAACAAATCTGTTAGTTCTTGGAAGGCCAAATATCATCAACAGTCTTTTGCAATTTGTTGGAGGAGGGATACTCTGTAAATTGCAGATTATTTAGAGAGATGAAACATAACACTCTAAAGGGCTTAGACTGTGTCTTCAGGACAAAGGAAATGTCCGGCCACCATATTGTAAATTTAATTCCAACCAGAATCTGGGGGCAGGAGAATATGGGGACATAAACGTTTTAAAACATGGCTTCGTTCCAGAAGCCAGCTGTCAAAAATGCAGTGTACTCTCTCTTTCCCTTTGCTGAGATGAGAATGTCCTATTTTAGCCATATGTTAGTAATTTTAATTGAACTCTAACTCTTCATTAGCTAGTTCTTGAGACACCAAGACAAAATTAAGGTGTGTACAGTTATGTAGAACAATGACTACTTTTTTTTTTTTACTGAATATTCCTAACCAAGCTTGATAATGAGTCAAGGTCTTCATTAGACCACGGTCCTCAGTATAAAGCTCTGTACATAGGAGACCCTTACAAAATCAAGGGATTTACTTGAAATTTCCATATAAGTGAGAGTCAACTTTTCTTTTCTTTTTTTCCAGTGAAAACATTTTTATTTTTGTTATTTATTTATTTATTTTTCTTTGAATTTATTGGGGGTGACATTGGTTAATAAAATCATATAGGTTTCAACTGTAGAATTCTATAATACATCATCCACATATTACATTGTGAATTCATCACCCAATGTCAAATCTTCTTTTGTCACCACTTTACCCTTTTCTACCTCCCCCAACTCCCCTTTCCCTCTGGTAATCACCATACTGTTGTTTGTGTCTGAGTTTGTTTTTATTTTGCTTAATGCCTTTACCTTTTTTACCGAACCCCTTAACCCTCTTCTCTCTGACAGTTGTTCATCTGTTCTCTGTATCTATGAGTCTGTTTCTATTTTTGTTTGGTTGTTTATTTTGTTCACTACATTCCACATATAAGTGAAATCATATGGTATTTGTATTACTTTGACTGGCTTATTTCACTTAGCATAATACTCTTCAGGTCCATCTCTGCTGTCACAAAAGGTAAGATTTCCTTCTTTTTTACAGCCCAGTAATATTCCATTGTGTAAATGTACCACAGCTTTTTTATTCGTTCAGGTTTCTTTAGGTATGTTCCCAGAAATGGAATCACTGGCTTGCACAGCAGTTCTATTTTTTATTTTTTGAGGAAACTTCATATTGCTTTCCATAGTGGATGCAATAGTCTGCATTCCCACCAACAGTCACACTTTTTAGTCAATTTATTGATGATAGCCATCCTGACAGGTGCAAGGTGATATCTCACTGTGGTTTTAATTGGCATTCCTCTGTTGATTAATGCTATTGGGCATCTTTTCATATTGTCTATTGGCTTCTGTATGTCCTCTTTGGAGAAGTGTCCACTCAGGTCCTTTACTCATTTAAAAATTGGTGTGCGTGTGTGTGTGTGTGTGTGTGTGTGTGTGTGTGTGTGTTGAGTTTGATATGTTCTTTATAAATTTTGGATATTAACACCTTATCAAATGTATCATTGGCGAATATGTTCTCCCATTCAGTGGGCTGTCTTTTCATTTCATTGATGATTTCCTTTGTTGTGCAAAACCTTTTTAGTTTGATGTAGTCCCACTTGTTTCGTTTTATAAAAATATTTTATCTGCCTTAAAAATTATTTTTTATTGTCCTATATTTTATTTATAATTCCAGTGTGGTTCTGAGAGTAGGTAAGTATAGCTTCTTCCTATTCTTTCACAAAAGCCAACATTGAAAAAATTAATTAACCCTTGCACAGTGGAAAATTTTATAAGTGATTTATGTTTCCGTTGCTTTTCTACATGACCCCATTTTACAAATGAGGAAACTGAGGATCAAGAGGTGAACTTGCTCAAGATCACATTGTCATGGCATCAGATACCCCACCTTAGATTTTATTTTATTTTATTTTTATTTTTCCCCCACCTTAGATTTTAAATTCCATAGTTCTTTCCACAGCTCTGAAGGTTTAGAACATAACATAAATATAGACAGGTATAGCTATTTCTCCCAAGAACTTTGCATTTTTCTGGAGGCAAAGTAATCCTTGCAAAAGAACAATTTTTCTTTCTGTGGGTTCCCCTTTCCCATCCCCTCTCCTGTTTCCCAGGCTTTCCAACACCTGCCTTGGTTGCATCTATGGAGCTTCCCAAATATTAGACCCAAGTAGAAGCTTCAGAAAAAGGCAAAAAACCACAACCTTGAGGATAATTTTAAGATATCTTCCAGTTTTTAAAGGTTCCTTTGGGTACCAGGTGCGCATTGGCCAGGCTTCTGAAGCAGGGCTGGCATCTGGCTTGGTGTTTTATTTCTCTCTACTGCTCCCTGCTGGTAGGAGATCTGCAATGGCAAGTTCCAGCACAGAGACCACATGATCATTCATGTTTCTAGGGTCAGAGCCTGTAAGGAGTCAGTGATTCTCAGCTCCAGTGACTGCCTATTGCAAACATGTGGGACATTTTCTAAGAACTGTTTCCCAAGCCCCACTCCTCGGGATTCTGATTCTGTTTGGTCTGGGGAGGGGCCATGCACTGATATTTTTTGATATATTTTGAAAATACTGATATGTAGCCAGAGCTGGGAACCACTGACCTAATTGGTCAAATCTCACTAATACAGATAATCGGAAGTTAATGCAACCATGAAAAATATGAATTCAATTTTTTCACATCTACACCAGGTACTCCAATTTATTTCATATCCTTAATACAATCTATTTCAACTCTGTGATTCGTATGGATTAGGAGAAGTTGAAATCATTTTCTCTGTAAACTTGCAGAATTTTCATCCTAACCAAACAGGAATCCTACCTAAAATAAGCCAGCTTTTATTATTTTATCATATTTTATATTATAAACTATGATATAAATAAATGCTAGAAGTTATTATAAAAACAGATCATTCAGGAAGAGAAAACATATTAATATGTACTTTACATTAGTATTCCTGTAAACTTAGCATTCCTTTCCCACATGAGTCCATGTTAGACTAAGAATCACAGGTTTTCTTAATATTTTAAGTAGGCAGATTAAAAACAATTTACTTGAGATTTAACCTTTGTCTAGTCATGAAGAAAACAGAAAATTTGCAAGAGAGAATATATAAGTGCCAGGCAAATGTGGCTCAGTGGTTGAGTATCAATCTAGGAACCAGGAGGTCACAGTTTGATTCCAGGTCAGGGCACATGTTTGAGTTGTGGGCTCCATCCCCAATGGGGGGCATGAAGGAGGCAGCCAATCAATGATTTTTCATCATTGATGTTTCTATTTCTCTCTCCCTCTCTCTACCCCTCTGAAGTCAATAAAAAATATTATTAAAAAGAAAATATAATAAGCTTTAAGCACATGTACACACACACACACACACACACACACACACACACACCATGGATAGACCCTGTCTATTTGCACAAATTACAAATGGTGGGAAAAGGGTTTGAATTTCTTAGAAGAGAATTTGACCAATGATTCAAAGAACCTGTATTAGGTTAAGTAAATGTTTGTCCTGGGTTCCCAGGAGACATTCTGTAGGCCTGCAGATCAGAAGGCACCCCAACCCCCTAGCCAACCCAGTTTTCAATAGCCCCAAGGACAGTGCAGCCTGCTCCCTCTATGACTCATTATTGTTGGGTTGTTTTATACCTTGTTGGACAGAATGTCAGAGAGGAAGGGAGAGGGAGAGAGAGCTAGAAACATCAATGAGAGAGTATCACTGACCAGTTGCCTCTTGCATTCCCCACACTGGGGATTGAACCCACAACCCAGGCATGTGCCCTGACCGGGAATTGAACCATGAACTCCTGGTTCATAGCTCAGTGCTCAACCACTGAGCCATGTTGGCCGGGCTGTCAGAATATTTTATCATTGACTGTACCTGTGAGGCCTTGATCCTGTGACTTGCTAGACTTCCTGGTAGCAGATGTGGCATTTTCTCCTTCACTGTGTGAACTTTCTGGAAAAAAAAAAAAAAGAAACCAAATTCAAACCAACCAACAACAACCCTACCTACTATCTTTTGTCTTTTAGGCCTTTTTTTAGCTTTTAAAAATTTAAGAATGCACAAAACATTCTCTGTCTTGTTAAGGGGTGTTTTTCTAATCTCATGGAACAGAATGGCCACTTATGTTGGGAAAAAAATTTATAAAATGGGCTATATAACCCATTCCTTAACAAAATGAAGCTGACGTTTTCACTGAACTGAGAAGATTTCCAATAATTATAGCTCTTATAAAAATAACCCACGGAAATGTGAAAAAAAAAAGCAGCAGAGTAAAGTCAGTTGTTTTTAGTCTGATGGCCTCATTTCAACCTGACTTAAGTTCTGAAAATATTGTGCAATTATTTATTTTCATGGCTGATGGAATGAGTTACAAAAACCGGGAGATATGATCTTGAAATAATTTGAAAACAATCCGCCAGCCCGGCCTCTCACCTTGGTTTTATGAAGAGGCTTAGATTACAGTCCTGGGAATGTCCCAATATTGTCCTTCGGGATTTAGCCAAGATTCCACGTCTGATCATTCAGAACAGATCTGAGGGAGGTAATGTGACTTTAAAAGTTCTGCTAAAATCATTTTGTTCGCGAAAGGAACTCGTGGTAGGGCGTCTGGTGCCGAAAAGTAGACAACCCGTTCCAAATTCCTGAGATGAGTGTCAATATCAAACAAAATGCTAACAGGAGGATGAATTGTTCCACCCGCTTCTATTTAAGAGTAAGCGGGATTGCACACAGGGATCCAGTCTTTTTGATTTAAACGCCACCAAGTTGTTTGGGAGGGAAAGCTCACGATGGAGGCCAGATGGAGGCTTTAAATGGAGAAAGGGGTGGGACACCAGAGAATTTGTCACTTGTCTGAGGTTGCACAGCGCGTCGGTGGTGAAGGTCAGACTAAATCCAATACTGTTCACCGACACCCCACTGTCTAGGGATTCCCCCTGTTGAATTCATTGGCAACATTACCCTCTTTTTCGTTCTTTTAATAAATGCAGACCTCTTCAAGTTTTTAACCAATTTCTTGCTTCTTCTAAATGGTGCACTTTCTCGTTGGCGTGTTAAATTCCAGCGCTCTTCGTATCCAAAAGATGCAGCTAGGAAGGGCCTGATCCATGCCAACTACCTTGCAGAAGTGCAGCGAAATTATGAAGTGAAAAATACTTGAGGCCTTTAAAGGGTACACATGTGGGACATGTCTCAGGACAAAAACAAGTTATTCGAGAGATATTTGTTGGAAGGAGAAAGTCAAGATTATGCCGACAGCAGAAACCACAAGCCAGCCAGACCCAAGGTCTTGGGGAGAACAGAAAATTCATGAAACTGCTTTGCTATTGTCAGCGTGGTGAGTATATTTTAAATTTTTAAATTAGTAATTTAAGGTATATGTATGTACTAACATAGTTATACTTAAAGTGTACTTAAGAAGTACATTATTATTTTTTTAAAAAATAAACAAGGTCATAATTAATTACATAGCAACTAATATGCCTATTATTTAGAAAGTTCATTTTCAATTCAGATGTTGGTCAATAAAAATTCTTTCTAAAATAATACTGGCAGAAAATACCTAATACCTATCAATTTTGTATGGAAAACATATTTATTATTATAATTGCTATGCTTTTACCAAAATGTAAGCCCCATAAATGTAAGCCACAATTTTTACTTATTTTGTCTAATGATATACCTCTGGTGCCCTGAATGGTACCTGGGATGGAATAGGTGCTAGAAATATATTTGTCAAACCAATGACTTTAAAAAAAAGATAGCCCTAGCCCAGTGGTCAGCAAACTCATTAGTCAACAGAGCCAAATATCAACAGTACCACGATTGAAATTTTTTAAACCTAAACTTCTTCTAATGCTACTTCTTCAAAATAGACTCGCCCAGGCCGTGGTATTTTGTGGAAGAGCCACACTCAAGGGGCCAAAGAGCCGCATGTGGCTCACAAGCTGCAGTTTGCCACCCACGGCCCTAGCCAATTTGGCTCAGTGGATAGAGTGTCAGCCTGTGGACTGAAGGGTCCCGGATTTGATTCTGGTCAAGGGCACATGCTTGGGTTGCAGGCTCGACCCCCAGTAGGGGGCGTGCAGGAAGACCCCAAACATCTCTCATTGTTTTTAGCTCTCTCTTCCTCTCCCTTCCTCTCAGAAATCAATAAAAAATAAATAAAACAAAAAAACCCAGATACAAGTTGGCTAGCAGATAGCCAGGATTATAATTTGGAGGATTTACCAAGGTTAAATAGCATTTATTAATTGAATCTTATTTCCACTTTTTGGTGGAAGTTGGTTATTAGTTTAGAAATAAGAATGGATTTGGAGTTGGCATGATTTCCCAGATCTTCATCCCACGTGTTTGCAGCCACACGTTCACCTCGACTGTTTGAAACGCCAGAGATGGCAATGGAAGGAGGCCTTATGTTTCCTTCATCTTTATGTCCTCAGGGTGTCTTGCACACCGCAGGTATTCAATATACATTGATAGAGTTGCACTGGACTACTTAAGCTACACAGGCAACTTAAGTTTTATTTTTTTAACTTTTATTATTTTAAAATATATTTTTATCGATTTCAGAGAGGAAGAGAGAGACACATCAATGATGGGAGACAATCATTGATCAGCTGGCTTCTGCATGCCCCACACTGGAGACTGAGCCCGCAACCCGAGCATATGGCCTGACAGGGAATCAAACCGTGACCTCCTGGTCCACAGGTTGACACTCAACCACTGAGCCACGAAGGCCAGCTCAGGCGACTTCAGTTTTAAATGTAGCTTTCTATTTTTCTTGGGCAAGTCTCACTCTGGGAAAGAATCGACATAAGGCCTGAACACACAGACATACTGTTAGTCAGCCCTGCGGGATGATTAAGCTCGGTTTTATTTCCAGACCTGCAATGAAGAGCAGTTAACATATGGGGGAAGGCTGTGCGATTCCTCTCCACCTGCCAGCCGTTCGCAAGGAAAGTGCTCCCCACATAATTTCCCATGTGGTTGGTTGTAGAGTGGATTTATGTTATTTTCAGATACTTTGCCCCTAACCGGTTTGGCTCAGTGGATAGAGCATCGGCTTGCACACTGAAGGGTCCCAGGTTCAATTCCTGTCAAGGGCATATATCTTGGTTGTGGGCACATCCCCAGTGGGAGGTGTGCAAGAGGCAGCTGATCGATGTTTCTCACCCATCGATGTTTCTAACTCTCTATCCCTCTTCCTTCCTCTCGTAACAAATCAATAAAATATATTTGGGGGGGGGGGGAATAAAAGATACTTTGCTTGAACAGTTCAATATGAGGCCCCCTCAAGGGCCAGGAGGTTGACACACATTGTCTAAGCTTGCCCTCTGGTGCCCCACCTGACCCACTCACATGGCACAGCTCAGGAGACAGCGAGGATGAGTATTCACAGGAGGGCACCAGGGAAGGCTGGGCACTCAAGGAGGTGGAACAGGGAGTGTACCTCCCAACGTCTTCAGCACCCCTTCCTCAGAGCGAGTGCAGGAATTATTATTGAATGCTCACTCTCAACACAATTTACTTCCTTTCCAAATGCAGTCTTCTCATCTGAAGCCAGAATTTTCCCATTTGAAAACACTTATGCTTTGCTGGGTGATCATCTTGGTCTTGAATCATCAGCCTCCCGGAAATGTCAGCGCAGGCTGTCGCAGCAGCAGCTTCGCCTGAGAGTCTCAGGATCTTCAAGTGGCCCTTTGCTGCTGTGCGTTCTGGGCACAAACTCTCACCACACGCTGGGTCCCCATGCTTAAAGGCACAGTATTTATGCCATGATGTTGGGTGACAGGTTGACTGAATCCTTCCGTTGCAGATGAGTAAAAACAGGTGTGGATGCTTTAAGCCATGGTGGTCACCTAAAGAGCAGTTCTTTCTGCCTGGCTGGTGCGGCTCAGTGTTTGAGCATCAGCCCATGAGCCAGGAAGCCATGGTTCGACTC
>PVJN01019311.1:25928-37652 GCA_004026805.1 Lasiurus borealis | reverse complement strand
TGTGGAATAAAGTAACTGTACACAGCAGCGGTAGTTATAAAAAAGAAAAAGAAAAAAAGGTTGAAATTCCAAGAATGCAGTAGTATCTTATACCATGAGGCTTTCCTGTGTGTTGGTGAAAGGTCGTCACAGTGAACCGATGTCTGAGCACCACCCACACCTGCCCACAGGCCGCCGCCCCGGGAGACGAGCCGGCGTGTGGCTGCTCCCGCCCCTCCTCCCCTGAAGGAAACTGACACCTCAGAGCCGCAGGCGCTGCCCGAGCGGAATGTTCTCACCTTCTGGCAGGTTCCCAGCTCCGAGGCGGCCAGACCTCTGACACACGTGTGAAATCACTTCTCCAGTCTGGTTTGGGCCAGGGGAAAAGTCCTGCCTTAAAAAATCTGAACCTTGGATTTGTGTGCATGGTGGATAGAAAAATCTGCTTTTATTATTTTCTTTTGTTAATTCCTCATCCGAGGAGATATATATATATATATATGTACATGTATGTGTACATATATATATATATATATATATATACACACACATATATATATATGTATATGTATACATATATATGTATATGTATATTTTTTTAGGGCTAGTAGAAGCAAGGGGGGAAGACAAAGAGAGAAACAAGGATGTGAGACACACATCAGCTGGCTGCCTCCAGCCCGGGCCCTGACCAGGGCCAGGGGTTAAGCCTGTAACTGAAGTGCATGCCCTCGACCAGGAATCGAACCTGAGACCTTTCAGTCTGCGGGTCGATGCTCTATCCACTGGACCACACCGGCTGGGGCTATATATACTGAGAGTGGTGATTCCCTTTAAATGATCCAGTGCAAAAAGTAGATCATTTCCAGTGCTGACAACTGTGCTTTCGCTCAGATGTAACGTACAAGTTGTCCCAAGGTTGGTGGCAAGCAGGCAGAGTGTATTTCAACATGTCATCTGCACAACTGCTACTCTCACACTTTCGGCTTAAAAATCACAGTGCAGCGCTCCTCCTAGAACCACAATGCCTGCCTTCCTGACCCAGATAGAGCCACCCTTCCTGTGGGCAGTGGGTTATAAAACCAGTTCTTCATGCCGCCTCTCCTGCTCCTTTAGCCTTTCCTAAGAGCGTTGTAAAATCAAGCAAACGGCAGAAGAGTCAGGAGCAGACTCGGCATTCACAATCAACGTGAGAAACTCCCTCTTCCAGATGCCCGGGAGGAAAAAAGGCTGTCAGCCGTTTGGAACGCATTCTGGGGGCAGAGCAGATGGTACTTCCGAAGCGGTAAACACAGGCTTTAATTATTTTGGAACCACTTTGCCTCTGCTCAGGAGAAGGTGGAAACCGCCTGGCCAGTGTGGCTCAGTGGTTGAGCAATGACCTATGAACCAGGAGGTCACAGTTTGATTCCCGGTCAGGGCACATGCCTGGGTTACGGGATCAATTCCCAGTATGGGGCATGCGGGATGATTCTCTCTCAGCATTGATGTTTACTGTCTCTCTCCCTCCCCCTTCCTCCCTGAAAGCAACATATATATATATACAGTGGTACCTCGAGATACGAGTTTAATTCGTTCTGTAACCTTGAGGCGTGGGAAACTATGAGACGCTCGAGTCCAGATAAACTGGTGGGTTCTGTGCAGCCGGCCGATCCGAGCGCTTACTCGTATCTCAACTGTTGCTCGTATTTCAAAGCAAAAATCACTCGCTCGATGGCTCGTATCTCAAAAGTCTCGTATGTTAGGGCACTCGTATCTCGAGGTACCACTGTGTGTGTGTGTGTGTGTGTGTGTGTGTGTGTGTGTGTGTGTGTTTAAAGGCGGAAACCATGAGGACTCACCCTGTACAGAGGATGGCACTGGTCCCTGAAGCACGGAGCCAGCCGGGCATAGATCTGCAGGCTGTAGTAATAGGCTGCCAGCTGCAGAGACAGCGCCGAGCGGGCCTGCTTTTCAAAGCACTGGTTAGCGTCTAACACCTACGAGGGAACGAGAGGGTGTGAACTCGGCCGGAAGGAAATCAAGACCATCATCAACCATTAGCTCGCTAGTCATCACCGCAGAGCTCTGACTCAAAGTTTACACCACATCCACTCGCTCGCACCTTCGTCTGACAACATTAAAATGCAGGAGGCACGATAAAAGCAGATCCTGTGCACGCAAAGGCAGGTTTAAAGTCAGCACTTTGAGAGAAACCAAGACGGTAAACACCTGAACTGCTGCCTCGCACGACAACTTCAAAGGCTACAACTAAAAGACAAAACGGACAGCATCCAGAACCACAGCAAGGCTGGCCACGTGGAAATTCTACAACTAGAAGGGAAGAGAAAAGCACACTGAGATGCAGAGGAGGTGTGGAAGGCAGAGGTATGGAGACGCAGGCGAGGAGAGGGCTGGAAACTGACTACGCAGCTGGCTTGAACTGGCTTTTTCAAGTGGGAAGGAGACACAAGCTCCTGGCTGCTCTGAACTCCAGTTCCGGGCAAAACTCTGGGAACCGAGACTCATACGGAGAGAAACTGGACAGTTTAGCAGCGGGCGAAACTCGAGGGCAGCTTTCTCTCAGAGGTGCTTGTAGTAATTACCGTGGGACACTGAGACTTGGGGGCCTTTTGGAGGCAGGGCTGACGGTCAGCCATTGCTGTTTGCTCCACCCTGCGACACTGCCCCATGCAAGCTGAGCACAGAGGCTTTTGCATATGAACAGCCTGATCCTTTGAATTCTAAACTCACCTAACAAACTGCAACTGGGTCAGAAAGACCCAGAACATCCAAAAGAAGGCCCAAGGCCCCGCCGCAACTTGCATTGCTTCACAGCTGGATCTCATCTGGGCACCTCCAAACCCAAACAAAGAAGAATAATCTGCAGATCTCTCCAGAGTTCCTGCTGGGTGGCCTCAGGCAGAGGCTAACTTAGCACCTCTTTGGAGATCCAAGAGCCAGTGTACTGGATGGTCAGAGTGGGACCATCCAGATTACAACTCCTCAGATCCATAAGGGACACACTCAGGGGGCAGACTCAGTGAGCACTAAAGCCCCACTGAAGCAAGTCTTGCCCTATAAGGGTGTCTCCAGCACAGAAGTTCTCCCATAGTAGACACAGCTGATCCTCAAAGCCAATTGGCCTGGAGGTCAATTCCTCCCAGTGATACCAACAACAATCAAGGCTTAACTACAACAAGACTATGCACACAGTCCACAAAGGGGTGCACCAAGAGTGTCCACCTCAGGTAGCTGGGGAGGCTGAGCCACTGGGCCCTATAGGACACCTAGAACACAAAGCCACTCTATCAACTCAGGGAAGCAGCCAAAATGTATAGACAAATAAATAGATCACAAATGAAAGAAATGGACGAAGGCAAAGTACTGGATATAGAGTTCAAAACCACACTTATAAGGTTTTCAAAGAATTTTCTAGAAAAGGCCGATAAATTTAGTGAGACCCTCAAGGATATGAAAAAGGACCAACTAGAAATTAAACATACACTGACTGAAATAAAAAAATAATATACAGAGATTCAACAGCAGACTAGAGGAAGGCAAGAATCAGATCAAAGAAAAACAAAGGAGCAAAAAACACCCAATCAGAGAAGAAAAAAGAAAAAAGAATCCAAAAATATGAAGAAAGTACAAGGAGCCTCTGGGATAACTTCAAGTGTACCACCATCAGAATTGTGGTTGTGCCAGAAGAAGAAAGAGAGCAAGATACTGAAAACCTATTTGAAGAAATAATGATAGAAAACTCCCCCACCTGGTGAAAGAAATAGACTTATGAGTCCAGGAAGTGCAGAGAACACCAAACAAAAGGAATCTAAAGAGGAACACACCAAGACACATCATAATTAAAATGCCAAGAGCAAAAGACAAAGAGAGAATACTAAAAGCAGCAAGAGAAAAACAGTTAGTTACCTACAAGGGAGCACCCATAAGATTGTCAGCTGATTTCTCAACAGAAACTATATAGGCCAGACAGGAGAGGCAAGAAATATTCAACGTGATGAATAGCAAGAACCTACAACCAAGATTACTCTATCCAGCAAAGTTATCACTCAGAATTAAAGGTCAGATAAAGAGCTTCACAGATAAGAAAAAGCTAAAGGAGTTCATCAACACCAAACCAGTATTATATAAAATGCAGAAAGGTATTCTTTAAGAAGAGGAAGAAGAAAAAGGTAAAGATAAAAATTATGAACAACAAATAAGT
Organism: Lasiurus borealis; assembly: GCA_004026805.1. Taxonomy (NCBI): domain Eukaryota; kingdom Metazoa; phylum Chordata; class Mammalia; order Chiroptera; family Vespertilionidae; genus Lasiurus; species Lasiurus borealis. Next base: position 33,472 of record PVJN01019311.1, on the reverse strand, counting down.
GAATCTAAAAACCAAGTGATAAAAAATCCGATGAACAGAATAAACTGTTGAAGAGAATAGAAAGGGAGTGGACTGACAATTCTCGGGGAGAGAAGGGGGAGGTGTGAGGGTACATGAAGAGACCGGACAAAAATCAAACACCGATGGATGAGGACAGTGCAGGGGGGTGGGAGGGAGTAAGAGCAGAGGGTGGGGTGGGAACAGGGTAGAGGAGAGCTATGGGGGGGGGGGGGAAGGAATAATTGTAATAATCTAAACAATAAAGATTTATTAATAAAAAGATAAAATGAAATAAAAAATAAAATCAGCATTTCGGCTAACGTTGTAGGATTTACTCTCTGGATACTGATGGCGAGTGTTTACGTAAAACAAGCCATTATAATGAGCAATAGCCCTTTAATTAATCCACTTTAGGTCCTTCTCTCTTGGAGAGGGGAAACTTACCTGCGGAAGGGCCAGGAGGTAAGCCAGAGCCAAGGTCATGTCGCTGGGTAAAGCGTCGCTGGCCAGTTGCAAGAGAACTGAACACAGGGGGGAGGTGCGTTAGTGAACCTGAGGATCTGCATGTCATGCACAGTTACAGAGGACCGTGTTTCAGTCCCATCCGTTCTCAACAGACAACTGGCTTCAGCGGACGCCCTGAGACACTTAAGGGAAGTCTACGCAGCCCCGTCTAAATGCAGACCATGCAAAACCATGTCCAAGGTCACCATGGTTTAACACAGACCAATGGTGCTGCTGGTGACTCAGACACAAGGAAATCCTGCTGGTGAGAGCAGATACAGTGGTATCTCGAGATACGAGTGCCCTAACATACAAGATTTTTGAGATATGAGCTGTCGAGCGAGCAATTTTTGCTTTGAAATACGAGCAACATTTGAGATAGGAATAATCGTGCGGATCGGCCGGCTGCACACCACCCACCAGTTTACCGCGACTCGAGCGTCTCATAGTTTCCCACACCTCAAGGTTACGGAACGAATTAAACTCGTATCTCAAGGTACCACTGTACATCAACGAGGATGGTTCCTTAAAGCGAATCCTTGAATCTTTAAAGGCCCAGGCCAGGCTATAAAATCATATGTATCAGTGGCAGCTAATGGGGAAGGTGGCCTTATATGTACTATCAATCAGAGCCACGAAAGAGCTTTCTGAGGACAAGTCCGGGACCAGTCTGTGATCACCCCCACGCTGAGGACATGGCTTTGTCCTGCCAGGAACGCCCCTCTCCCTCACAGCCCGCAGAAGGACAGCGGCCGCTTGCTTTGATGGTGCCACATCATAAAACACCCAGACCATTAACAGCTTTCCTGCACAAAGCTGTCAGTGACAGCGGCAAAGGGCACAACTTTAATGAGGGCGCGGAGGCTGCCAACGCCGCGTCCTGAGCTGGGGGGTGACAAGGCTCCAGGCCGCTGGCTCGTGTGGGCGGAGGAGCGAGCACAGGGAGCCCCACGCGGTCACCAGGTGACCGGTGTTTAGAGGACACAGGTCCCCCGGGCCAGATGATGGAGGGGAACCCTTGCATGATCCAGAGCAAGTGACATCGGGCTTCTGGAACAGACCACAGGGTATTTTCCCAGATTCCCTGCTGCATTGTGTCTCCTTGGACTGGAAGTTAGGCCATTGTATAAGCCGAGCAAATAAAGTTATTAACACACCAGAGGAGAAATATTGATTGGGCACTTCATACCATTCACTGTAAGAATCATTTGCAGCTTAAAATAGAAACTGTGTCATCTGTATGCTTTCGAATCCTCAATGTTATAAGCAGCTGAAGAACAGAAGGTAATAAATGCCTTAAATGAATGAATGATGGTGTCAGGTTAAGCTATTAGGATTACTGAGAGGTGTAGCACTGTTTTTCCCTGGCACGTTCATTCGGGTTCATTTCCCGTTCCCCGAAGCTGAGGTGTGTACCTTCTGTCGTGGGGAACACCTCTTCCCCTTCGGCTCTCGTCTCGGCCAGCTTGCCCGTTCGCAGCAGCACCTCCGCAAAGCTCTCCCCGGGGCCGTGCTGGTAGCTGCCGTAGGTCACCTGCGACTGGACGAAGGAGATCACGGTGAAGACAGTCTCAGGGACACAACCGCGAGGTTTCTGTCTGCTGGTGACTGGAATGATCACTGCTCACTTACTAATGTGTTTTGTGTAAAACTGTTTTAATCTCATAGCATGTTGTGAAGTACAAAAAACAAATCACACCAAAAAAAAAAAAAAAAAAACAGTGGAGCCAAAACTGGTTTGGCTCAGTGAATAGAGTGACAGCCTGCAGACTGGAAGGTCCCAGGTTCGATTCCGGTCAAGGGCACGTACCTTGGTTGTGGGCACATCTCCAGTAGGAGATGTGCAGGAGGCACCTGATCGATGTTTCTAACTCTCTATCCCTCTCCTTTCCTCTCTGTAAAAAAAATCTATATAATATATTTAAAAACAGTGGATAGCATGATTCAGAAGGAAGCCAAGGAAGTTAATTTTCAGGAAAACGTCCGTTTTGTTTATACTGAGAGGCCCGGGCAGCTGACGGGTTCAGTGATGTGCTTCGGGGTGCTGTCCTTACCTCCGCGACGAAGGGGTTGGAGAGGACAGACTCATAGAAAGGGTGGCAGCCTTGTCTCTCCAGACCTTCGTTGGCCGTGGTTCCGCTTCGAGAAGCATCGCCAAATTCTTGCCCCTGAACAGAACAAAGTGACAAAACGGTAGATAAAACGAAAGAGAGCCGGGGTGTGGGGAAAGGAGACAGAGAGGCAGACAGGGAGAGAGGGAGGGCAGGAGATAGGAAGGGAGGGAGACAGGGAGGGAAAGAGGGAAGTAGGCGTGAGGGGGGGGGAGAGGAAGGATTTCAGGACTAACAATCACAGTGCGTTGTGTGATCTAAAGAGCGTGCGTCAGCGCATCACACATGCCAGCGGGGCTGCAGGAGTAACACCAACGCGGCGGGCACTGCAGCCTCGTCCTGCGGCGCCTCTGACTGTCCTGGTCACCCTGACATCCGTCAGTCAGGCAGGCCGGCCACTTCCCGCCTCCCCCCTGGCAGCCCTGGCCCAGCCGGCACCACGCCCCATGGAGCACTGGCACAGGGGGTCTGGTCTGTCTCTGCTGCTCCTGACTCCCTCCTGCCAGCTGCCCCCATGGCCGTCACATGCTCTCACTACCAGTCCGGCCGGATCCCACACCTGCCCTGCCTGAATCGTCCAGCAGCTGCCCATGGCATCCTGGCTGAGACCTGCGGTGCCCGCCTGTGGTCCTCACACTGCCCCCAGGGGCCTCCCGCCCTCTCTGATCTCAGGGGCTCTGTCTTCCCGCGGTCCACGCTGCTCCTCCTCCACCGCCTCCTCCTCTTGTCCGGAGATGTCCGGCCCATTCCCTCGCAGAGGGCTTTGTGCTGCTCCTGGGTCGGCCAGGTCCCTGCTCTGACCACCTGCTCTCCTGAGACCCCAACTGCCCCAGGGAAGCCAGAGCTCCACCCCCAGCATCGCTCACTCTCCCGCTGCCCCTGCTGGTCCTCCACGCACTCCTACCCCACATGGCACCCTCACACAAATACAGCGGTACCTCGAGATACGAGTGCCCCAACATACGAGATTTTTGAGATACGAGCCGTGGAGCGAGCGATTTTTGCTTTAAAATACGAGCAACCTTTGAGATACGAGTAATTGGGTGGATTGGCCGGCTGCACCGGACCCACCAGTTTACTGCGACTCAAATGTCTCATAGTTTCCCACGCCTCAAGGTGACGGAACGAATTAAACTCGTATCTCGAGGTACCACTGTAACTGGACTGTCGCTTTATTTGTTGGTTCTAGAGGTTCCTCGGGGCACGGGACTTAGACAAAATGCTTCCCCACCGCAGGGACCAGCACAGCAGCTGAGACACAAAAAGCGCCTGCGAATACTCCATGGAAGACACCGCGTTCTAGAAAGCAAATCACTCAGCGCCCATCTGAGGGGAGGCCCGGGTCCCCCAAGAGCTGATCCAGACACCCTGGGGCAGACAGGACTGTAAGGACGGGGGGAGCTGCGCCGAGCAGGGCACACGCATGGCCAGAGCCCGCACAGGGGGGTGAGGGAGCGGCCGTGCTTGCCTGCAGGGGCCGGAGGTACGTGAGGGACTTCCTCCACCACTGCCCGTCGCTGACGGCCTGCAGCACGGCCCTGGTGGTGGTCGTGGTGTTGGAAAGGACTCTCCTGGTGGTGGCCGTGGTCCAGTGGAGCAGGTCCGCCGAGCTGCCGCTGGGAGCGCCGGCCGCATCCTGCGAGGGAGAGGGAGTCGAGAGGGGCGTTGTCATGAGAGCGGAGGGCGAGGAGGTGGTTCCTTGGAATGACGGGGCATGGAGACAGATACACTGGAACATCCATTTCTGCTGTCACACAGTCACGTGAAACCCAGCGCCACTCACTCACGAAAGGAAACAGAAGGAAAAATAGCACAGCACATTCATCAGATAATCCCTTTCAGAAGCACCGAGGAGGCGGAAGTGGCTTTTCCATCTTTTACCAACGGCGCCTCCTGCCAAGGAGATGCTCCCATGCCGTTTCTTTGACGAGACATTTTAAAGTGTTGCCTGGACTTAGGTTAAGAAATAAATTGTTCAGCCGAAACCGGTTTGGCCCATTGGATAGAGCATCGGCCTGCGGACTGAAAGGTCCCAGGTTCGATTCCGGTCAAGGGCATGTACCTTAGCTGCAGGCACGTCCCCAGTGGGGGGCGTGCAGGAGGCAGCTGATCGGTGTTTCTCTCTCATCTATGTTTCTAATTCTCTCTCCCTTCCTCTCTGTGTATATGTGTGTGGGTGTATATATATGGGCAAACAGACTATTTTTCTTTTTTGCAACATATTCAATTATTTAAATGTTTTACATTATAAGCTCCAATGAGGTAAACATGCAACATAGGAGCTATGACATTGTGAAGATTTTGTAAATCAATAAATTAAAAAAAAGAAAGAAATTGTCCCCTCAATCAATGCTAAGTCTTACAACAACACTGCAGAGTAGGCATTAGAACACCATCGGACACCAAAATGAGCGGCAGCTCGTACACGCTGTGCTGCCCACAGGTGCCAGCCTCCAGGGTCTCTCTTGCGGACCAGGCCTGGCCAGCAATGGGCTCCGGGTCCTTGCAGGGTTTTGACACCTGGGGACCCCCTTTCCAGGGGCTAATGGAGGGGGACACCCGCCCAGGCCTGCACTGGCCGGCTGGGTTTCCTCGTTTGTGCCATGTCTGCTCTTGTATTTTGCCCATTCTCCTGTCGGTGGTTGGTCTTCCTTATTCCTTCGCCAGGGTTCTTTTTACATGCTGGGTCCACATCTCTTGTTGGCTGTGAGAATGGTGAATATTTTCTGCTGCTCTGCAGATTATCTTCTCATTGTCTTAATGGTGTCTTTTGATTAATAGAAGTTCTTAAATTCCAAATTAGTCCAATGTATCAGTTTTGTCACTTTATGATTAGAATGTTCGTATCAGATTTAAGAAATCTTTGCTACTCCAAGGTCACCAAGATGTTTTTCTCTGTTTCCCCTGACATGGAATAGTTTTGCTACAAATCCTGATAAGACAATCTACTGCCCCGTCCGCTGCCCTCAGAGCATGTAGGCACACTTGAACACACTACCATAATTTATCGATGGTGTCAGTGTTTTTTGTCTGTCTGTCTGCCTTCCTGACTAGACCCATAGCTTTTTTTTATTTATTTTTTTTATTTTATTGATTTTTTTACAGAGAGGAAGGGAGAGAGATATAAAGAAACATCGATGAGGAGAGAGACATCAATCAGCCGCCTCCTGCATGCCCCACACTGGAGATGTGCCCTCAACCAAGGTACATGCCCCCGACCGGAATCGAACCTGGGACCCTTCAGTCCGCAGGCTGACGCTCTACCCACTGAGACAAACCAGTCTTGGCTAGACCCATAGCTTTTAAAGGGCAGGGACCATGGTTACTCATTACCATGTGCCCTGAGTGTGTGAACATCCCGCTGTGTCCTCTGCATCTGTAGACATGTAAGAAGTCCGGGTCACTGCTCCATCTACATGTGTGCATGTTCGTGTTAGCGGTAAGTGAGCGTTATTCCAATAAGATTTCATGTCACACTTTCGACTCCTGCTCATCTTCAGAATCGTCCTAATTGAGAAGGCGTGCTGTATGATTTGAATGTCATCAACTAACCCAAGAGTAGAACTAAACATGTAAACACGGTAAGAAATGGGGCACTTAAATAGGAAAATCAAATCTATCAGAAAATGTCAAATAATGCAGGCTATAAAAGTACTACACGATTTCACCAAATGGACCTCAACTTTACATGTGATGGCTAGCTCAAGAGAGGAAATTTAACTTCAAACCATAAAGAACTTAAATTGGATAAATATAAAACAAAGAAAGGCCATTTAAAACCTCTGAAAGGGAAAAGTTTGCTCCAGAAGGGAAGTGCAATCCACACACGCAGGACTGTGTGTGATAAAGGCTTTCTGTGAGAGATCCCCTAATGAGAGCTGCCGAAGAGACCGGGAAATAAACAGCTCGCGTGGACCACAGAGGAGAGGTAATTTGGGGCAATCCGCCGCGATTATAGTGTAACCGAAGGCATTAATGAGGAAAATAGTTCTCTTTCAACTCCGTGTAATGAAGAAAGAAAAAAGAGGTTAGGCAAAATCCTGAAATGATTACCGCCGCACATTTGCTTCGCGCTGCCTGCTGCTAATTAATTTAGAGTGTACGGCGGCAGAAAGAGACTAATCCCCAAAACCAAATCAACAACTCCCAGCATAAAATTTAACATGAAATCGCATTAATGTCAAGTGCGCCTCAGAGCTCGACGGCTGGCTGACTGAGCGCCTGTGACGTTTCCCAGACCTCGAAGACACACCTTGGCCGAATGGGCAGGGGCTCGCAGGGGCAAGGGTGGTTCCACGTGCCAAGCTTGGCCCCCAAAAGCGACTCTTGTTGGCCAATGACCAGAGTGAATACAGTGGCACCTTGAGATACGAGTGCCCTAACATACGAGATTTTTGAGATACGAGCCATCGAGCAAGCAATTTTTGCTTTGAAATACGAGCAACAGGTGAGATAGGAGTCATCGCGAGGATCGGCCGGCTGCACACGACCCACCAGTTTACCTCGACTCGAGCGCCTTATAGTTTCCCACGCCTCAAGGTTATGGAACGAATTAAACTCGTATCTTGAGGTACCACTGTAATCTTTTATAGTTTACCTGTAAGAGCTACTCTCTCTGGTGTCTGGGACTATGAGGGTTAATTTCGGAGCCACCTGTTCGCCTACCATCACTGAGCTGGAGGCACATAGCACCAGTGAGGGGGGGGGGGTGTCCCAGCTGAAGTGACCACAGCACAGGGTTCTGCAGCCTGGGGTCCGAGGGAGGGGAACCACAAGAGTAGGAATCCGTACATAGGGTCTGCGAAGACACAGTTAACTGAGTGAGAGGACTCAGAATGAGCCTTCACACCGAAACACACACAAACTCACTCACATACACTCACATACACACACACTCACACACATACACATACTCACACACACACACAC
>PVJN01019311.1:0-25828 GCA_004026805.1 Lasiurus borealis | reverse complement strand
CAACGTCCTTTAGAAGGAACACGCCATCTGTCCCCAGGTACCCAGACATCAGAACGTACTTCCAAAGACGTGTGTACGGGGACCTCCGCGGCAACATGACTCACGACAGCTCAAAAGTGGGCACAATCCAAATATCCATCAACCGGCGAGTGGAAAAGGAAGGGACTGTCCGACTCCCACTGCGCTCACCTTTATTGGAACAGTATTTCTAATTTGCCCTTTTAGAAATTCAAATAGCTCTTTGCTTAGCGTCCAGGCCCAGCTCTCAACATTAATCTGGCCAGTCGTATCAATCCGCAGCCACTTAAAGTGCTCAGAACAAGTTTCCCGCCGAGAAAATGATTTTTTAATGGGAACCTCGTATACAGCCCATTTCCAGCTCTAATTAGATTCAGCGGGGAAAACACCATTGGCTGAGGGCATGACTAACGCACGTTAACCGGAATGTTCGCGTGGCTCAAGTGGCGGGACACCGCTGCATCTAAAAACCACAATAACCCCCATTAATAAGAAGCGGGAGAACGGTAATTTTGGCAATTTTTCCCAATGCCTCCTGTGCTGTTCGCCAACAAATACCTTGTGCACGGGGACAACAGGCAGTATCTTCGCCCTGGTAGGCCGCGGTGGCACTAATGCCAATGCTGCTTACCGCATTGCAATTACATCTTTACTTCGCTGGGATGGATAAATAAAAATCATGATTTCCACAACTCGGTAATGAAAGTCTTGAGCATTAAGCAGATTACACAGCCAGTCGGCTCTCATTTATGAGCTGTAATTTAATGTGGTTATCATCTCTCTTAATGGGGAACCGCAGCATCTCAGAGCCGGGCCCTGTGTTTTAATCTAATAATAGCAGCTATAATATTCCGCAGTGTGCGCCATGAATCAAAGCCATGATGTGCTGGCGGAGCGTCTGGATTAGCGCTTCACCAGATCTAGATGGACAGGGGTACCTCGAGATACGAGTGGCCTAACATACGAGATTTTTGAGATACGAGCTATTTTTGCTTTGAAATACGAGCAACAGTTGAGATAGGAGTCATCTCGCGGATCAGCTGGCTGCATAGGACCCACCAGTTTACCAAGACTCGAGTGTCTCATAGTTTCCCACGCCTCAAGGTTACGGAACGAATTAAACTCGTATCTCGAGGTGCCACTGTATTGCAGCTGTGGGGAGAGGACAAAGGAAGACAGGACGGCTTTAAGGAGCTGAAATAAATAAAAGGTGGGGGAGACCATCACTGTGAAAGAAACCATGTAAAGGAGCACAGGCCTCCTTCATGTACAGAGAGAGTAATGGAGAGACACGCACACGTTTGTGGTGACACAGCGTGTCCTGCTCCAAAGAAACCACCCCGGGGTCAGGCCAGCGCATTCTAATACATCACAGGACAGAAAACAGGCAGCCCAGCCGCCTCAAAGGCTTTTGCTGGGTTTTTTAAAAAAGGATGGAGATTCAGAAGGCGCCTCAGAGCTGAACTCGGCAGACACGCTCCGCAACTCTACACGGAGCAGGGAAATGGTGCACCCCTTCCAGTGGCTAAAACGAACAGGCGCCCAGGCACCACACCACACACAGGCGAGTTAAACAGGAAATTCCTTTTTGTTTTCAGGCTGAAGTGTGCTTTCCAATTCGCTTTTATCACACACTGATTTTATGCAGCGGGCGTTTCCCCACGGGGCTTGATCAAACCATTGCTGAGCATTCACCGCGTAACCAGCACTCCACGGAGAGAAGACAAAGGAAACCGGCACACGCCCAGTTACCAGACAATGCCACGCAGACCACGCCGCGCTGACACCGTGATGGGAGGAGGTGGGGGCGAAAGAACTTTACAAAACAGGTGATACTGTGGATGGGTAACCAGAGCGGAGACAGGAGAGCAAAACAGGCAGGAGAAAACTCCAACACCCATGTGTCATGCACCTACTCGGAGAATGGTGGTACAGTCACGGTGACTGGAACACAGCATGTGTCTGCAGAGGAGAGGAGGCTGGAGAGACAGACGAAATGCAGGATGTGCTGGACAAGGAAGAAAGGATCTCAGGCTCAAAAGATGCAAAATGTAGAATAAAGAATATGTTCCTGACAAAACCAGTTTGGCTCAGTGGATAGAGCATCAGCCTGTAGACTGAAAGGTCCCAGGTTCGATTCCGGTCAAGGGCATGTACCTTGGTTGCGGGCACATCCCCAGTAGGAGGCGTGCAGGAGACAGTTGATGGATGTCTCTCTCTCATCAATGTTTCTAACTCTCTATCCTTCTCCCTTCCTCTTTGTAAAAAATCAGTACAATATATTAAAAAAAAAAAGAAAATGTCCCTAAAGAGAGGTCTTCCACAAGTCCTTGAAAGATGGGAAAATGCGCCAACTCCTAAAACACACATCATTTCCTAACCATCAGCCAGCGTCAGATCTGCTCTGATTCCCGTGAGGTAAACACGGAGCGTGCACACCCAGCGAGGAAAACCCACCAGAAGCGAATCAGGCGCCAGGGAAATGCTAGGGCTTCCATCCAGGGGCAGTGCCCGCACCTGCACAAGAAAAGTCTGCTGTCCGCGGTGCTGAGGGCAGAACCAAAATGCCACCGAGAGGCTCACTTTCCACTGCTGGGAGGTCCAGCCTAGTAGCCAGTGGCCTCGTCTGGCTAGTTAAATTTAACTTCATTAAAATCATATAATACATCACATTGATTCCTTAGGTGCACTGGTCACATTTCCAGTACTCAGAAGCTACACGTGTATATTCAATGTATGTTTGTGAGATTTGATATAAAAGAACGTGGAAACGGGGTGGTTATACTTATTTCACTCTGAGGAAAAGCTTAACCATCAAGAACTGAAGCTTTGCATTAGAATTTCAGAAGTAGCTGTACACTGTAGAGTCTACAACTGCATATGAGTTGGCAAAATGAATACAGCCAACTGTCTTCCCAAATAGTTACTGGAAAAATGAAGGCCACTTTACACTTAGAAGGTGAAGCTTATTAATTAAGGGAATCCTATGGAGAACCAATACCTAAAAAAGATTATCATCTCTTTTATCTCATGAGAATATCAGAAACTCGGACCTAAAGAAATGGCAGTCTCAGGTTGCTAGAGACAGCAATGAAAAGCTAAACTCCATGCAGCAAACACTGACGGAGAGAAAAAGAGGTGTCAGGGGAAAAGGAGACATGTAATACTTTAAGCAATAAAAAAAATACTTTATTGTGAAAAACGCTAACATCAAAAAAAAAAAATCACACACACACACACACACACACACACACAGTTCTGTACACCAGGTCAGGTGGCTCCCGTTTCGTGCCACCCCAGCCCAGCCACCTTCCAGACCCTCCCCTCAACCCTCGCTCACCTCCTGCGGCGCTTTGCTAAGGACTGGTGCAGGACTGACCGCCTCCTCTCCCTCCCGGTGGATCTGGAAATGCACCCGCTGGTAAAGAATCTGGAAAAAGAACACGACACGAGGTAAAGAAATTGTGCTTTGAAACTTGCTTCTCCTCACGGGGCAGGCTGGGAATCTGAAGGTCTCTCTGGAGGAGACCAGGCCTGCTCCCTCCTGCACAGTCTGGGGAGCGGGGATTGGGGCCGTCGGGACAGCTTCACGAGGACCCCAGTTTCAGAGGTGGAAAGCCGATGTGCGATGAACGGGTAGGACCTCGGGTAGGACCTGCGAGTGTGAATTCCAGAGCCTCTTCCTGCCTCTTCCTCTGTTTAGCAGTGTCTCCGGGAGCACCCTCCTCCCTTGCTCAGAACCCCACCCGTGTTAGGAAACTCACCCCACACGCACCCACTCCTAAGGGATGGTGCCACCACCGGTCTGAATTCAGGGGGCTTTGAATATATTTTACATGCCCGCGTCTTATGTTTTCTTCTTGACAACACCAACTTTTCCCACTCTATTCAATAATTTATTGCTTGATATTAATTTCTATTTTTCTCTCACCTGCTTTGCATCCTTTCTTCCTAGCTATAATAAAGCAAACAACACTGCTTCATACCCTGATAGCTTCAAATTCCTTTTCACATGAGTAACACGCTATTTTTCTTCTATAAATTAAAACGCTTATATTATTTCTTAAAATGACCACAAACCTAAGATCCACTCCGCCCTCCTCTTCCCTCCCCCCCCCCAAAAAAAAACACCCTTCACACAGTTCAGATCTGCAACGCTGGGAGCACTTACTTCGGTCTGCAGGGTGCTGCTCGCTGCCAACAGGGGCTCAATGCTGCTGGGAGGACAGTGTGTCAGCGCGAAAGCCATGAGTTCCTGACGAGTGGCCAAGTCCTGGTACCCTTCTGACTGGCCTAGCTGGCTGCACACATCCCAACTTTTAGAATAACCTGCAAAGTTGACAAGAAAAAACACAGTGACTTCAAAAGAAGAAACCTCTCCAATCTAACGCCAGAGTGTCCATGGCTTTCTCCTCAGGTCTTGTATCACTAAAGCAGAACCATAGTCCGCAGCGATGCATAATTTTATAGAACCAGAAACACACAGGACCATGGCAGACCAAAAGCAGTACGCTGGTTTATCAGCCAATTGTTCAGTGCCTCCACACACATGTTTCTGATAAACTCTGTTAAGTTTCAGAATGCCTGACAATCTATACTAATAAAAGAGAAACATGTAAATTGACCGTCACTTTGTGACACCCCCAGCCAATCAGAAGTGAGTATGCAAATTAACCCAACAAAGATGGAAGCGGCCTCGACCCCCGGCCACTCTGGGACTCTGGGCATTGAGCCTCCTCAGGGCCTCCCTGCCGCACTCCACACCTGTCAGCCATCCTTGCAGCCTCCCTGTGGCCCAGTCCCCAGCCTCAGAGGCAACCCTCTGGTGCCTGAGGTTGTAGTAGCTCCTGGTGTCTGGCATCTCCTTCTACCCCACCCTTTTCCTGCTGTTCCAGTAAACAAAACCCTAGCTTTGGAGCAATCCTGCAGGTGTGGACATGCGAGCGGGAGCTTGCTTCACATCCAGTATCCCGCTCACTTTGTTCCTCGGCTCTACACCCCCAGTTGTCTTCTTTGCGTTCAGGGATCAGCTCGGCCTCTCTCCCCTATTGCAACAGCCTCACCATCCATTGCAAAAGCCCTGAATAAAGTCTTCCTTACCATTTTTAACACGTGGCAAAATAACATTTTAACAGCATACACACCAAAGGTGCATAGGTCACAGGTGCACGGCTGTGTGAATTACCACAGAGTGAGGCAATGCACTTAACCGCTGGCTGTGAGAGCACAGACGGAGGGAGAGCTGCACTTGGGCTTCCACGCAGTCAGCGTTGCTGCACCAGTCAATCCTGCAGTGCAGAGCCGGATATCACGATTCCCTGTCCTAACCCACCAGGGACCGTGCCGTGGTTTACCAGAGAAAATACTCTACCACAGCATCTGCTTATCCTCCACTGACCTGAATTAGAGTTCAATACTCAAAACTTCAGGGTTTCAAACTACTTCCCGATCCATCAATATCTGTTTAAAAAGGACTACCCCATCTTCTAAAAAAAAAAATTAAAGAATAAAAATATTGACTAGAGTCACAAATGGTAGATACTGCAAAAACTTAGATTTACTATTAAATAACAAGAACATAAAAAGATGCTGTATTTTACATAGAATTGCTCTTAAGCTTATGAGGCTGTTTAAATGGGGAAGGGAAAGCAACCAAGATCTCAGATACAATACAAGCTCAGAGCCCCTTAGTAAACTTAGATACATATACAGTGGTACCTCGAGATATGAGTGCCCTAACATACGAGATGTTTGAGATACGAGACATCTAGCGAGCGATTTTTGCTTTGAAATACGAGCAACAGTTGAGATAGGAGTCATCGCAAGGATAGGCTGGCTGCACACGACCCACCAGTTTACTACGACTAGAGCGTCTCATAGTTTCCCACGCCTCAAGGTGACGGAACAAATTAAACTCGTATCTCAAGGTACCACTGTATAAGCACATGGTAGGCACACTTAGCCGCGCTCACAAGACGCTTCCCCTCTCATGAACATAGGCCAGCCGGCCAACCAGGCCAGCGAACCTCAGAACAGACCCCTCCCTCTGCATCACCCAAAGGCGACGTGAGCAAAGCGCTGACGGTGGCCGTGCTCACCTGCGGTCATCAGCTCCCGACAGTGCACACTGGCTGCCTTGTAGTCATGGAAACGGAGCGCTTGCTCGACCAGCAGGATCAGAACCTGGCCCCGCCTCTCTTCGGAGTCTTCGCCTGTAAACACGGACAGATGACTTCACGGTTCCACAGCAGCCATTCATACATGAGCTCACAAACCCATCTTCCGAAGTCATTTGAGAATAAAGAGTCAAGATGGAACTGATTTTGGAAGATGGTACTTCCTAACCTACTGATTCATCATCGAATTCGGTCTCAGTCCCTTGAGCGAGCGTGATTGACAGCAGCCCCGACCACTATCCCCATCCAAGGGCGGGGAGGAAGAGTGGGCGCGAGATTTCCTTGGATTCTAAGCTTCTTGCTAAGAACAAATTCCGCTTCTGTGTTTTGCCCTTTGAATGTTCTATTTCTAATTATAATTTAAAATGACAAATACAAGGAGGAAAAAAATCTAAACACAAAGTAAAACAGATGTGATTTGATCGTTTCACTGACGGTGCTCATCTTTTATGAGAGTGAACATCAAGGCATTATGTGAAGAGGCCACTCCCACGACAGGGAGGCCCACGTGACCTTTTCATAATCTGCCCATCTTCCCAGAGAAGCCAGCCCGCCGTACGCTGCATGTCCTACGGCCGCCCGGACAGCGGTGAGAGGAACACGGACACCTGGCTCGGCCGCTCAGCTCTGGGACGTACCGGCGACCCTCAGCAGCTCGGCGAGGCCCCGCAGCTTGGCGGCCTGCTTGTAGCCCGTGGGGGACTGGCACAGGCACTCCTTGATGAGGCTGAGGCGGTCGGAGCGCAGGCGCACTGCAGAGAGAGAGACCACATGACAGGCGTCAGGCACAGGTGCATGTCCTCCCTACCGTAAGACACATAAATGGAAAGAGAGCTGGGCTGGCCTCCAGAGCACGAAGGAGCAAAGGACACCACTTGGAGGAAAGTTAAAATGATTGCTGCTTCCGAATAAATACAGTGGTACCTCGAGATACGAGTGCCCTAACATACGAGATTTTTGAGATACGAGCCGTCGAGCGAGCGATTTTTGCTTTGAAATACGAGCAACATTTGAGATAGGAGTCATCGCGCGGATCGGCCGGCTGCACACGACCCACCCGTTTACCACGATTCGAGCGTCTCATAGTTTCCCACGCCTCAAGGTTACGGAACGAATTAAACTCGTATCTCGAGGTACCACTGTAATGTACAACATGGATCTTTTCTTCCATCAACTATCTGAAGCAGCAAATGAATTGGCATCTGGACGCTAGGAAGGAAGTGTGTTATTTCCTAACAACCAGCGTCAGTGACTGTTACTCTTTCTGCTTTCCAGATGATGAAATTGAGGCACAATAACAGTCACGACTTCGGAGGGCACGTATGTGAACACATAAACACACATAAAGGATCCCTAGAACATAAAGTCACTCAGTAAGTACTCGTCATTATTATCACTACTGACGTTCACAGAAATGCTTAAGTCTGGGATCCTCTAACTGTAAGGGTGTTCAGTGTTTCAGATGTCACTGCCAGGACTGTGTGGGGATACTGTATGATTATCCCCATCCGAGGAAGGAGCAGCTCAAAGACTTCCAGTTGCCACGGGTCACTGAGCACCAAGCGGCTGAATCAGCGTTTGAACGCCTACAAGGCACTCAAGGGCGGTTCTGTCTTGTTATCCGTATGTCAGTCCCGCAGGTCAGCAAGCGTGTCTCCCTCACTCCCTCCACTATTTCAGATCCTGGAATGAAGTGCCGAATTCAGTGTTCACTAGTGGAAGGGAAGGGGAGGGAGGGAGAAGAAGGAAGGAATGGGAGGGAGGAGGCAGGTGACACCATTCCGTTCCCCCCTCAAGTAGAAAGTGCAAGTACATTCACCTACAACAGCGGTTCTCAACCTGTGGGTTGCAACCCTTTTGGGGGTCGAATGACCCTTTCACAGGGGTCGCTTCTAAGACTATGGGAAAATGCAGATATTTACATCACGATGCATCACAGTAGCAACATTTTATGGTTGTCACCACCCCATGAGGAACTGTATGCAAGGGTGGCAGCCTTAGGAAGGTTGAGAACCACTGACCTACAAGAACAGAAATGACAGCGGATACTCGGAGAGCTTCAGCCAGAGTGATGCTGGGCTGCCTGTCCATGTGCCCAGCGGTAAGCGGCGAAACCGGCTCAAGGCTGGGTTTCCGCCGAAACCGGTGTGGCTCAGTGGATAGAGTGTCGGCCTGTGGACTCAAGGGTCCCAGGTTCGATTCCGGTCAAGGGCACGTATCTTGGTTGGAGGCACATCCCCAGTGGGGGGTGTGCAGGAGGCGGCTGATCGATGTCTCTCTCTCATCGATGTTCTAACTCTCCATCCTTCTCCCTTCCTCTCTGTGGAAAATCAATAAAATATTTTTTTAAAAAAAGGCTGGGTTTTCCCACGTGCTGCTCGTCTGGAAAACGGACTAATCCTGTTACAGAAAGAGCCCGGGAGACAACTAAATGTCCTACATCTGCTCATCTGAATAGTCAGAACAATTCACATGAGCACCCAGCTCCAGGGAAAAGCACACACGTGCACACATGCAAATGATGCATAGGAGACTCAAACACCACGAATCATTTCTATATAATATTTTCATTCCTGTTTTCCATTAACTCCCTGATTATAATTTAGCCCTTACCAGTGGCCTTCACCTGGTGAGAACAGTAACCCCTGAAATGTGGGCAAAACAGCTTCAAAACAAGGCAAGGTGACAAAATGAACGATTGTTCGTGACTACAGTGCAACACCTGGACCCTAAACTTCCCAACATCAAGTTCCTCTGTCGGCCCAGTGCCCTGATGACGACAAAGACAGTGACAACTGAAGGCGAATCCTGGCACACACACAGCAGGCCGCATACAAAGGACGCATGCCATCTCCACACCCTGAAGGTCTTCTGACAGAAACTCCCTCAATGGGTCACGCGGTGAGGACAGGAAAGCGACCTCTTCCTCCAGCCTCTCCTGCGGCAGGAAGTGCTCAGAAGCGCCGGCAGGACTGGAGGGCTGGCTGCAGACACTCAAACCCACCGGCTGCTGTGCAAACATGGCCGGCAAAAACGCTGCTCAGAGAGCGCCACAGAGCATCAGAGCTGGAGAGATGGGGGATTCCGCAACCCACCCACCCCCAGTTCCAAACGCCTCCATTAGGAACAGAGACAAGGATTACACTGAAGCCAGCCAAGCCTGCTGCTGAGAACAAGCTACCTGCTGCTTTAGGGCACTGAGGTCCAGGATTTGGGGGAGTTGGGGGTGGTTAACCTTTTTTTATTGATTTCAGACTGAGAAAGGAAGAGGGAGCAAGAGAGAAATATCAATGATGTGAGAATCATTGATCAGCGGCCTCCTGCACGCCCCCTACTGGGGATTGAGCTGCATCCCAAGCATGTGCCCTGAGGGAGAATGGAACGGAGACCTCCTGGTGCATGGGTCAACACTCAACCACTGAGCAACACTGGCCTGGTGAGTCCAGAGTTTGAAGCGACAGAAACTCTCCCTACCCCCCCCCCACCAGCAGGTAAAGGGCAGGGCAGGTGGAGCAGCACAGTGCACTCACCGCACACAGTAGACAAGGAAAGTAACCTGTTTTAGCTGGTATGTACCTGACAGCTATATTTGGGTCCAGGATCTTGAGCAATGACAGCTATTGCTAATAACTGAACTCTGAACAGGAACTTACTGGCATCCCCTCTTTTAAAATAACATTATAGACCTACTTAAAGACTATTCTTCAGTAAGCATGAAAAGAAATAAAACATTATCATGTATAGCTATTAAATCTAGGCAACTAAAACAAAATGCAGAAATAAACTATATACCAAAACTGATGTAAGTCTGCAATTCTCATCCGTTATCCCAATTTCTGTCTTTGTTTTTACCCAATAGCCTCGCTGCTGGTACTAATGTTATTTCTTTGAGTGTCAGAACCGTAACCTTGAAAAAATAAAATTGTGATAAACTGTCTCTTTTTTTTTTTTCTTCTGGGTTTTCGCTTACGTTTCGTTTGGAAAATGGGCGGGACCTACTGCTGATGGATTCAATAAGCAAAGATACTCTCTCATTTCAAACGCTAAAAGGAAACAGTAACGGTACCATGCCAGTGCCAGTTACTATCTATTTTTAACGCTTGGAATTTTGATAAATGAAAATGGTATCTTGTTTTTTTAAATAAATTGTAAGACATTTTTCTTATTAAAAAATAAAATAAAATAACAGGAAAGGAAACAGTGAGAAATTAGTGCCAAACAGGCGAGCGGGGCAGCACGGAGCAGAGGACTCGCCTTGCAGAGGCAGGATCTTGACCCCAAACTCCTCGAGGCAGCCGACGGCCTGGATGAGGTCCAGCTCCTCCTGAACGGCAGGCGGCTGGTCTGCTATCAGCTGCAGGCAGCACCTGCGAGAAAAGAGACCCCTTTACAAACGGAACCAGCGGGGCCACATTGCCTTTGTATAGTGAACAGCGTAAGATCCAACACGTATTTATCCGAAACCTATTACTTCCAAGCATTCCGCAGATGCTTCCTGTTCTCTCTTAGTCCTCAGGACAAGCCTGTGAGACGGGCAAGTACAGTGGTACCTCGAGATTAATTCGTTCCGTAACCTTGAGGCGTGGGAAACTATGAGACGCTCGAGTCGCAGTAAACTGGTGGGTCGTGTGCAGCCGGCCGATCCGCGCGATGACTCGTATCTCAAATGTTGCTCGTATTTCAAAGCAAAAATCGCTTGCTCGACGGCTCGTATCTCAAAGATCTCGTATGTTAGGGCACTCGTATCCCGAGGTACCACTGTAGCACCATTTGCTTTCTGAGGAAGCCAAAATCAGAGCTCAGAGAGGCGAGTGATTTGTGCAGGTTACACTGATAGGGGGTGAGGTATTAGAGAGGATGAAAATAAAGACGGGATGCAGGTAACTTCCAGCTATTTTTCTAGCAGAAAACAAAAACATCTTGATTCAGGGACAATTTTGTCTCCCCCGAGACCTGAAAAGGAAGAAGAGGTTGGTAATGTAATGTGGCAAAAAAAAAAAAAAAAAAAAAAAAAAAACGGAGAAAGTGATCTGCTAATTTAAGAATCTGTAATTCCTTTGAAGTGTTTTAAACCAATTCTTCAAAATCCAGAGGCTGCCTGGCCAGTGTGCCTCAGTGGATGAGCACCAACCCATGAGCCAGGAGGTCACGGTTGGATTCCCAGTCAGGGCACATGCCCAGGGTGGCAGGCTCGATCCCCAGTAAGGCAGGCAATCAATTATTCTCTCTCATCAATGATGTTTCTATCTCTCTCCCTCTCTCCCTTCCTCTCTCTGAAATCAATAAAAACATATTTTAAAAATAATCCAGAGACAAAGACAGTGTATTTAATATTCTTAATTAACGAAAAGTTATTTTCTGAAAGGTGCGCAGAGAGCAATGTTCAAAGACGAGACTAGAAAGGCAGTCAGACAGACATCAGCTCAAAGAGAGCTAACGATGCTGACATCATAAATGATCAGCTGAGACCTCTGGGCCCAGTGTGCACCTGTATGACTGAGTGATAGATAAAGGCCGTGTTTGCTCTTGCAAAATTGTAGAATTTAATTCAGATGAGGACTAACACACTAATTGTTGAGTCAAGTACAAAGGAATATAACCTCCGAGGTAGCTACCAAAATTCTAACTGCACTTTGCTCTGAACCCAGGAATTCCAGTTGGAAAATGTATACAGCCAGGCTCACACATGCCCAGACATAATTATGAAGGTTCACTACCACGATGTTTCTAAAATGAAATGCACTAAATCAGGAACTAATTAAATGAATTATATAAAAGTCAAACAATGGAATACTATATAACCATTAAAGAAGAATAAAACAAGTTCACATATAGTAAAACTATATGTATTCATATGTAAAAAAACTTCAATATAGATCATAAATGAAAAAAAAGCAAGATACAGAAAAGTACTAGAAGTAGTAAGCACTTCCTCATGATTTAGGATAGAAGGTAACATTTAATATTTCGGTAGGACATTAATATTAAAAAAAAAGCTGAGGGGTAAAGTCAGGGAAACTAGAATGAGGAGAGAGACTTATTGTCCATGGATATCCATCTTGGATTGTTTAACTATTTTATCTTGTGAATATTTATAACTGCTTCCTCTATAAGAAATATTAGTTAATAGCAGTTTAATCAATAAGAATGTATGGACGCTGAGACCGGTTTGGCTCAGTGGACTGAGCGTCGGCCTGCGGACTGAAAGGTCCCAGGTTCGATTCCGGTCAAGGGCATGTACCTTGCTTGCAGGCACAGCTCCAGTGGGGGGCGTGCAGGAGGCAGCTGATCGATATCTCTCTCTCATCGATATTTCTGACTTTCTATCCCTCTCCCTTCCTCTCTGTAAAAAATCAATAAAATATATATTTTTTAAAATGTATGGACTATTTCTACATTGAATGCCAGTGGGAACATTTAAATACAATCAGCTCACAGTCCCAATCAGTTTGGTGCCACACTACAGACTTAAGACATCTTTGTAAAATGAAGGTTGTCCTATGTCCTGGGGCAGAAAAGGGGATGGAATGAAGGGGAAAATCGGGAAGAGCAGTTTTTAAAATGATCTCTGAGGACACGTGCCAAAAAGATGTAGGCCAAACCACTCCCAGCTTCAAAGGCTACTCTACTTGATATTTTCATCATCTGACATGCCATCCCTTGGGAGAGAAGAAAAAAATGTTACTATTTAAACAGCTTCGTCCAAAGCTCAAGGTTTGAGAAAACCTTATTTTCTCTGTGATGAGTATCACTGGAAGAAAAAGTTACCTTGAAGTTTTGCTAGAGTTGAAATAACTAGTCATTTTGGGGGAAAATAAATCTAAAATAGCTTCCAAAATCATTATGTCAAAATAAATTCCGAATGGGCATAAAATTCCCATGTAAAAATAAACCCACCAGAGTGGTAAGAAACGATAATAAAAACTATTTTCATGGCCTCGGGAATTAACAACCTCCAAAGAATGACACAAAAGACCACACCATGAGAGGAAAGAATAACAATCAAATTTAAAAAAATATTCTGATAGCAATTGAAAAGATAAATTACAGGTAATAAAAACTTGGCGACAAAGTTAAAATGTTTAAGGCAGGCAAATGTTCCTTATGCCAAAAAAAGGGCAAATTCCCCTTATGCCAAAAAAAGGTCCTGCCGAAAGCGGTGTGGCTCAGTGGATAGAGCATCGGCTTGGGGACTAAAAAGTCCCAGGTTCGATTCCGGTCAAAGGCATGTACCTTGGTTGTGGGCACATCCCCAGTAGGGGGTGTGCAGAAGGCAGCTGATTGATGTTTCTCTCTCATCGATGTTTCTAACTCTCTATCTCTCTCCCTTCCTCTCTGTAAAAAGTCAATAAAATACAGTGGTACCTCGAGATACAAGTGCCCTAACATACAAGATTTTTGAGATACGAGCCGTCGAGCGAGCGATTTTCGCTTTGAAATACGAGCAACATTTGGGATAGGAATAATCATGCGGATCGGCCGGCTGCACATGACCCACCAGTTTACCGCGACCCGAGTGTCTCATAGTTTCCCACGCCTCAAGGTTATGGAACGAATTAAACTCGTATCTCGAGGTACCACTGTATATATATTTTAAAAAAGGTCCTAAGAATCAGCAGTAAAAAGGTGAACTCTAAACTTCCAGTACAACAGGCCAGTGGGGAGCTGAGTTCACATTCGGGAAATTTCCACCTGAAGGGAATCTGAGCTTTATCATCTGCTCAGAGCGGAAGCCTGAGAGGGAGGCAGACATCACCTAACGGTGCTGGGAACTGCCAGAACTTGAATTTCCAGGCTGTCCCTCGAATCTCTTCCCACAGAAGGGAACACAGCCTCCAGATAATCCGCAGAGATGACGATGGGGAAGCGTTCTGGGGAAAGGGTCTGGAGGAAGCTGATGAACAGTCCTAACATAAAGAAGCTTATTCCCTATGTGAGTTATAAGTAACTGCGCCCCCTACAGCACGGCCGGGGTAGAGGTGTGTACAGGGATGTGGTTCATAAAGAATAAAACGCAGGATGCTGTCAGTGTGTTTCTGCTGCCCGCCCGGGGGATGAGAGAGCGCAGGCGCTCGCTCTACCTGGCCAGGTCCATGCAGCTGTCGGTGAGGCTGGTGGAGGAGTTGAAGTACTCGCGGCTGGCGGCCAGCACCAGGTCCACGCTGGCCTCGTAGCTCACCCGGTGCGCGGCCTTCCCCCTCGGGGCGGTGCCGGCGGGCGGGATGGCGGAGCCCGCGCTGCAGTGCATCATCTGCCCGGCCAGGTGGATGTTCTCGAGGCGACTGGAGCACAGCAGGCTCTCCGCAAAGATCTGGGGGACAAGACACGGGAATGGGTGCTTGAGAAAGGAGGGTCCCACTCTCAGCCCGAGGAAGGCTCTGTGTTAAAATCACACAAATTACAAACACACCCACCCTGGAGGAGCAGCTGCGTATGTTGCAAATGCGCTAAGTCAGCAGTTCTCAACCTGGGGGTGGAAGGACCCTTTCACAGGGTTCGCCTAAGACCATCGGAAAATGCAGATATTGACATCACGATGCATCACAGTAGCAACATGTCATGGTTGGGGGTCACCACCACATGAGGAACTGTATGCAAGGGTCACGGCCTTAGGAAGGTTGAGAAGCATTGAGCTGAGTGATAACGAAGCTTTTATGTTATGTTAATTTCACCTCAATTAAAACACTCCCTCTTCCAGAAGGAATAATTTCACTGAGCAAACCAATATTCAACATGTGCTATTCTAATTGTGTTACAATGAATATTTAAATAAAATATCTCAAGTTCATTCTCATTCACAAACAGAATCCATTAGAATGCAGTCCTACACTCAACAAGGCCACTCTGTTTAAAACGATTTCTAGCCACTTCAATTTTTAAAAATAAAAGGTCTGAATATAATACATATAATTCATGACTGCTTACAGCATCTGAACTCGGTCTCACTAACTCCAACAGCCAAGCTACCAATGTCATTACCGAGACGGAGCCGTTGAAATTACAATGTACCAGGTGACATGGAGGCTTTTCTCCAATTTGTGAATTTAAGTTATTGAAATCAAACAAGAGCCACTGATGGAAGGTACTTATGCAGATATCACTGCATCCTACTAGGCAACAAATAGCATCAACCGACAAATTGTTTTGTATATTTTTTAAAATATATTTTATTGATTTTTTTTTTTTTTTTTACAGAGAGGGAGAGGGACAAAGAGAGTTAGAAACATCAATGAGAAAGAGACATCGATCAGCTGCCTCTTGCACGCCCCCTACTGGGAATGCGCCCGCAACCAAGGTACATGCCCCTGACCGGAATCGAACCTGGGACCTTTCAGTCCGCAGACCGATGCTCTATCTACTGAGCCACACCGGTTTCGGCTGTTTCATATAATTTAAGATAGTTTAAAGGGGGCAAATATATGGTGATGGAAGAAGATCTGACTTTGGATGACAAAGGGACAAAATGCAATACACAGATCAGGTTTCATAGAAATACACACTTGCAATCTCTCTGATTTTACTAACCAATGTCACCCCAATACATTTAATAACAGCTAATCACAAAAAGGAAGATTACTCACTGCAGCAATGTCTTCAATAAAGACAACATGTAACTAGTCCCAGGACTTCCACAAGAATGCTCTGCCCCAAAATGCCACTGTGCATGCAGATGGCACAGAAATAGAAAAGATGGAAAAAAGATTTTGTGACAAAGAGTTTCCTTGTCATTAGTAAGACTCTGTCGTTAGGGAGACTGTCCGAGTCTCACGTTTCTAGGCTTCTGAGGAAAGCATCTTCCGACAGGCCTTTACTGAAATTACCAGTAAGAATAAAAATATCGATTGCGACAGAGAGCGCATCACCCTGATCATTTATACCGAGCAGGAGCAAATGGCTCACTCCGAGTGACCCACATAACGTGGCTCTGACAGTCTCTCTGGTCCTTCGTAAGGAGTCCAGGCCCAATACAGTGGTACCTCGAGATACGAGTGCCCTAACATATGAGATTTTTGAGATACGAGCCGTCGAGCGAGCTAATTTTACTTTGAAATACGAGCAACATTTGAGATAGGAGTCATCACATGGATCAGCCAGCTGCACAAGACCCACCAGTTTACTGCGACTCGAGCGTCTCATAGTTTCCCACGCCTCAAGGTTACGGAACGAATTAAACTCGTGTCTCGAGGTACCACTGTATTGAAAAACACGATTCACTCGAAAATGTCAAAGGATTTGCTACAAATAAGAACACAAATTTCTGCTCTTTAGGCTGTAAAATATTCTCAAAATGGTGCCAATGAGTTTACAAGTTCTTTCCCAAGGACAGCCAAATCTAACACAATGGCCAAGAGTCAGTAAAATGATCCAGTATAATTTAAAAGGTATTAAACGATATTTAACAAGGTAAGTTTGCCAACTCTACATTACCTGCTTCTAGAACCGTTCAAAACTGGTACAATTGGCCTTCAAAAGTTCTCTCCAAGGGGAGGAACTAATGACCAGGAGTCACTGAGATGCCAGAGACTAATGGGAAGGTGTTAAAATGCAATAGAAGTGACTTAATGTGTCAGGCTGTTTATGACCCGTGGCTCCACACAGGAGCGAGTTCAAGTGTAAGATGCTTATTACCAATTTTCCCATCAGAATCAGAAACAGGAAAAATGCTAAAATAATGTGACTCCAACTTAAAGACAGCAATTCAGACACCCCAAGGACGGGTGGGGACCCCACGTGCATCCAGATATTTTTACCCCGAAACTGCAATTCCAGTTCCGTGTTAGCTACCAAAGAGAACTCATTGGTCTGAGACTGTAACCACAAATAAAAACTTTAGACTCGTCCGAGCATTTCAAAACCCGAAGCTCAGATCTAGAGCCATTCGTGTCTCAAGTCCGCATGCTCTTTTGTTAAAAGCGCCTTGAATTAAAGTGCCAATCCACTTCATAAAAGAGATGCCTGTTTTTATGATTCTCGTTTTATCAACAGGTTACGCTTCGCCGAGCACAGACACAAGAAACAGTCTCTATTTTGTATCCGGCTTATTTAACAGGAAAATTCAAATGAGAACGCTTTTTTTGTTCTTAAAATTAAAAACGGGTTCGGTAAGTCTTCTATACAAACTAGGAGAAATGTAGTGTAAAACACATACCGTATTTTCCGGCGTATAAGACGACTTTTTAACCCAGGAAAATCTTCTCAAAAGTTGGGGGTCGTCTTATACGCCGGGTGTCATCTTATAGGGCGAGTATATCCCAAACTCTATATTTCAACTGGAAAAGTTGGGGGTCGTCTTATAGGCCGGAAAATACAGTATTTCCCAGAATAATGAGTGACCCCCACCGGTTGCCCCTCGCCTGCAGGAGCCTGTAGGTCTCAGCCACGACACGCACTGGGGAGCGCGGGGGTGAGCGTGATGGGGTGGGGCCCCTGGAGGAGCTCAGGGCCCAGCGGAGGGGACACACAGAACCAGGAGCTGCGCTGACAGGAAAGCAGGTCACCGGGGGACAAAGGCAGCTCTGTGGAGGGCGTAGTGAGCCGCGTCCTGAACATGACGGGCAATTTTCACACAAAGGGGAGGGAAGTGAGGATGTCCAGGCAGAGGGACCAAGGTGTGTAACCATGGAAACGGGAAGCAGCATGGCACGTGGAGGGATCCCTGCCAGAGCTGCTGGAGCAGATTGAGCTGAGCGTGGGCGCCTGGCTGGGATGTCAGAGGTGAGGGGTGGGCAGAGAGGCAGGACCCGCTGCGGCCTCCTAGGCCATGCCCAGAAGTGGGGTGATCGCCAGTCACTGGTAAGAGAATGAGCAGCGAAAGCTAGGAAGGGGAGCGGAAACCGGGTGTGGCTCAGTGGATAGAGCGTCGGCCTGCGGACTGAAAGGTCCCAGGTTCGATTCCAGTCAAGGGCAGGTACCTGGGTGGCGGACACATCCCCAGTGGGGGGTGTGCAGGAGGCGGCTGATGGATGTCTCTCTCTCATGGATGTTTCTAACTCTCTATCCCTCTCCCTTCCTCTCTGTGAAAAATCAATAAAATATATTTTAAAACAGAAAAAAAAATGCTAGGAAGGGGAGTGTCTGGAAGAAGCAGAGTGTGAGACCCTGTGAACGTGAGATGTGGATGTAGGGAGCGAGGTGGAGGGTTATTGCACGAGGGATGAAGACAGGACAGTTTCTCGGGAAACGAGGCGCGGTAGGTAAGCTTTCGTCACCAGAACTGGGGAGGAGAGGGGGTCAAGTGTGACTCAGAGTGGCCCGGCTGAGGACCGTTCCCGCACTGACTAAACGGGGCTGCAATGAACAGAGAGGGGAGACGGGAAGTGAGTTCGGAGGACACTCCAACTATGACACACCCCTCCGTCACCAGCTCTTCCTCGACAGGACTACTTGCAGCGAAGTGATTGTCCCTCCTCGAGTGTCCAGTAAACGACCTGTGTCAACCAGGATCCCTGAATCCAAGCGGATACGCTGTGGCCCCCGGGTTACCTCGTAGCAAGCCTCGGACGGCAGGCACGTGTAGACGCTGCGCTGCATGGCCAGCATGTCCTGGAGCAGCGCCCTCCACTGGGCCTCGCTGACGGGAGGCTGCCTGCGGGAAGGGAGAGAATGAGAACAAGTCAGGAGATCGCTCCCACCGGCCGAGAGTGGGAAATAAAGCCACAGAAACAGAAACACACACACACAACAAAGGGTACCACTATTGTATACGCCACACACGCCCCCAAATAACCAACAGAAACGTCGGTCTCTCGTCTGAATCTGCAGGGATCATGTTGGGTTGAAGACAGGGAGGCTGGGCAGCTGTGCATTGGTGCTCGGGATACTGCCAGGTGGGCTCCATCATCGGCCCAGGCAGGAAAGTGGAAGTGTTACTAGGCAACGGGCTGAGGTAAACAACCTGGGACCGCCTGGGGCCAAACAGAGGGGTGGCATCCAGCAGAGAGCTCACCGGGCCATAGGACACTTGGTCTCCAGTGCCATCTGCCTCACCCTGCAGCCTCAGCCGGCTCTGCTTAACTTCTTTTATATATATATATATATTTTTTTTTTTAATATATTTTATTGATTTTTTACAGAGAGGAAGGGAGAGGGATAGAGAGTTAGAAACATGGATGAGAGAGAGACATGGATCAGCCGCCTCCTGCACGTCCCCCACTGGGGATGTGCCCGCAACCAGGAATCGAACCTGGGACCTTTCAGTCCGCAGGCTGACTCTCTGTCCACTGAGCCAAACCGGTTTTGGCTAGGCTTAGCTTCTAGTGCACTCTGCTACACCCATAAGCCACGCCCACCAATCAGAAGCGAGTATGCAAATTAACCCCAACCAAGATGGCTGCGGCCATGGAGTGAGCAGGGGGGAGGCTTGGGTTTCCCCGGCGATGGAGGAAGCCAAGCTTTCTGAAAACCCTGGCCAGCCCAGGCCTCCACTCAGGGCTACAAAGTTTCAATTATAGAAGATAAATAAATCCCAACAGAAATGGCTGCCACCACCGAGGGAGCAGGAGGCTTGGCTCCATTCCAGCTACAAAGTTTCAATTGTAGAAGATAAATAAATCCCAGATACCAGGGCCTCCACTGGATCGCTGGGGGGCATGACTGGCCTACAAACCACCATAGGCCCCTTTCCCAGGGCCCACCACACCTGGAGAGGGGGCAGAGTGTAATGAAGAGGAGCAGTAGAGAGGGAATTATAAAGGGGCAAGGAAAGACAGTTAGGATTTACTCATGTGCTTATTATCTTGAATGTAATGATGGTTTCATGGACATATACATCTATCAAAACTTAACCAACTCTACTCTCTTTAAATTTATTGTGGGGCATGTATAACTCAATGAAGTAAAAAAAAAAAAAATTAAAAAAAAAAGATCAGCACTTATTTTTAACCATTTACAAGGACCAACCAATTTTATTACTCACTTCCGACCGGTGTGCCTGGTCAGTCTCACCATCAGCTTGCGTGCCTCTTCTGCACTCGACTGCGTGTTTTTAACGAATGAAATTGGCTTCTCAAGGCCATGTTTCTCCAGAAGCTCTGACACGCTGGAAGCGAAAGAAGACTTTTCAAGTCTGGCTACCACACCAAGTCTATGCATCTTACATATATAAGTTAGATATTTCCTATTTTAAAAAACAACACAGAGAACAACCCAATTTTATATATTACATTAATTCTCAGCAAAAAAACAAACAAACTAGTAATTATATATCGAATCGTTTTTTCCCCTACTGACTTTTACTCCAAATATTCCTGGAACAAGTAACACACACACAAAAAGGCACAACACAGCTTTCTCTCCAAATCCTTTAATACACTTTCCCTGTACTCGAAAAGCACCAAGTCAGTAAAATAAGCCAAATTTATCATTTCAATACCCAGCTCTAACTCTTAACAATCCCATTGAGTATTTTGTTATAGGCAAGGCTGCTAAAAAAGCAATAAGCCGAGAATTTCACAGTTGGAAAGCCACAGAAATATCGTAAGACTCCGTCTCCCTCCAGAATCCATTCTATAAAAATACAAAACATGTCACGAACTCTCCCGGTCTCCTCTGAATCTTCCTGAGATATTCCATTCCACGACCATCGGCACAGCATACTCCGGACTCCCTCGCCAGACCTCCCGTATATGCATTAACTAGTACAGTACTGGGCTGGCGGAGAGACTGGTTAGCATTGAACCACTCTCCGCAAAGACAGGTTACATAGGTCATGTCCCCCGCCAGGTCAAAACATGTATCCCTATTCCTGGTTCTGAGTTGGAACAGGACTAAAAAGATCTTATTTTAAGTCAGCAATTAAGGTCAACAGTGAAAGGCCTGGTATCAGCCAGAACCTCCAGGATGGTAGGTGCTGCTCCCTGGGGGGACTGAGAGCGTAAGTGGCTATGAGGACCGCCCACAGTGACAACCAGCGACAGGGGGTGAAATACAGTGGTATCTCGAGATACGAGTGCCCTAACATACGAGATCTTTGAGATACGAGCCGTCGAGCGAGGGATTTTTGCTTTGAAATACGAGCAACATTTGAGATAGGAGTCATCACTCGGTTCCGCCGGGTGCACACGACCCACCAGTTTACCGCGACTCGAGCGTCTCATAGTTTCCCACGCCTCAAAGTTACAGAATGAATTAAATTCGTATCTCGAGGTACCACTGTACATCGTTTATTTCACCGGAGATGTCTGAGGCAGTTCTTAGTTTCATTAGGAGACAAAGGCATCCGTGAAGATTTGCAAGGAATGGATCTCTACTGACTTACCCCAGTGAACAAAATACCTTTACACTAAAGCCCTTTAATTTGAATGAAAATAAGTTCTAATTATTATACTTCACATATTACCACAATAAATCAATATTACCTATAATTTCTATAATTACATATTGGAAGAACAAAGTTGATCATTTCTAAAATTTTATTTGTAATACAAATAGTTACACCAGCATAATTACATATTTATATAAAAATAAATACTAATAAACGATATTTGACTTCTTAAATGGAAAATTGGGAAATTCCAATCTCCAAAAGAGAGCATTTGGTTTTTCATTGTGACAGTAAAATAATATTACTGCAGTTATGTAAAGGCACTAGTGTCGTTTGCTATACCTGGATATTCAATCAAATGTATTGTCCCAAAAAGAGAAATTAGGAGTATAATCAACACTGTTCACTGATAAATGCAATAATTAGTACAGGAAATAATATTTTTGTGTACTTAGAGTGTGCAAAGTACTTTACATTAATCTAATGTTAATTCCATAACCTCATGATGTTGATCAGAGATACAAATCCCTAGGCTCAAAGATCACACAGCTGGTAAATGGCAACACCCAGATTTGAACACAAGTCTACCAGTCTTCAAAGCCCATCATGTTATTAATCTAGCAGTTTGTAAAATAAGCATTGCTATATTTATCTGAAGACAACCCACTCACAGGACTCAAACATGCAGAGGTTCAAACTGGAAAAGGCTGTGAGGCGTATTTAAAGGGACATTTCTAATCACTTTAAATCTCAATCAAAGACCCACAGCCTGTCACTGCTCTCACCTGAGAATCTGCTCCAGCTGGTCTACCATATCATGAAGAGTGGTGGTCACCTCTGTCTTAGGGCTAAAGGATTAAGAAATAAATCACAATTAAATTCCAGTAGTAGCTCTTTAAATAAAGTTCAAAACGCACTTGACTGGGAAAAAAAAAAAAAAGACATGCTGTTTCCTGAACTTAACACGTCACAGGTCTCCACGGTCCGGGTGAAATTCCAGGCCTGTCTCCTGAACTCGGTCAGCATCTCGCATGCCTCAAGAGACCAAGATAGCCGCAACTGGTGTGGCTCAGTGGATAGAGTGTGGGCCTGCAGACTCAAAGGTCCCAGGTTCGATTCCAGTCAGGGGCATGTACCTTGGCTGGGGGCACATCCTCAGTAGGGGATGTGCAGGAGGCAGCTGATGGATGTCTCTCTCTCATAGATGTTTCTAACTCTCTATCCCTCTCCTTTTCTCCCTGTAAAAAAAATCAATGAAATATATATTTTTTAAAAAAAAGACCAAGATAAAACATAACGAGTAGAACGAAATTCTCTGTTATACATTAGCAAGACATGGGCGACTATTTTCTAAAGAACTCTCAGTTCAGTTCTATAAAAAGACACAAAGAAAGAATTATAAATCAACTGTCTTTTTTCTTTTCAGACGGCATTCATTTCTCTTCTTTGAACCAAGAAAGCAGAGAAGAAAGGGGCCCTGCATGATGGCTTCCTCCCGGCCTGTCTACACCGCCTGAGACACCCCGGGCAGTGTCCATCAGGACCCTAAGTCCTTGGTCCTTCTTCGTACCATCGCTGCCTCCGCATCCACTTCCACATGAAGGAGCCGGGGAGGGGGGGGGGGGGAAGCAGAGCTGTCAGTAAACGCAAGCCCTTCGTGAGGAAGCTCGTGGAGAGGAGACTAAGAGAAACATCATGAAAAAGCCGCACGAATGCAAATGTGCCGATAGAATGGCCTTAGCCTGGCACGAGCACGGACAAGTGAGGGCAGCGATCTGGCAGAAAAGTTTAGCAATTCCTCTAAAAGTCCTCTTCCACCTCTACAGCTCTGTGTCCCGACCACAGAGGGAACGCTGGCCACAGATCGGCCCCACCGCCCCACCTGGATTCCTGCAAGACTGGAGGGTTTTCTTCACAGAGAGACCAAGGACATCCTTTGTCTGCGCTTGGACAATTAAAAATGCCCTAACGTGCACACAAAAGCCTCATTATTTTGCAAACGATCAATCTGTCCTGATTCTAAATCTACTTGGCAGTTTTTTAGTGCAGTTTATAAAGATTATACTATCGTTTTGAACCAAATCTTAAGACTTGGACTAGAGTGATAAATTAGGGCATAATACACTTAAAAGTCTTTCCAAAAAAAAATAGATCATTTGTCAGATCTAACTTCCGTTACCTTCCAGGAATAACATTTTTTAAGTTATCAGTTAATAGCCCTGTAATAAACATTTGTCATTGATTTGCAAGAATATAGTTCTTCCTTTGTGAACTGATGTGCACAAACACAGTGACAAAAGGTTTCTTTCAGCCAGATGAAGTAGGCTGCCTAGGTAAGATGCACAAAAGTGTAATTAAATTTAGTGATTGTTCTTTCCCTAAATGGCAAAAAAATGAAATAAAATGAATAGTTTACCATTTGGTAAGTAACCACTGAACCACCAAGAAAAAACAACCAATCGTTGGGAGAATATAATCAACTAACTGGGCACAAAGAAGAAAGAGAATCACGGAAAATATTCTGAAGCCCTATATGCTAATAATGAGCTAGTATATAATTACAAGCTATTTTAAACATTTTAACTGTGAAATGTAACCGTTAAGAAAGAAATGTAAGAAAAGAGCATCAGGCTTTTTTGTGCGTTTACAAAAGAAAAGAAAAAAAAATCTGTTAGATCAGAAATCCTTCGGCTGAAGCCCAAATAGCTTTCAGCCTCATACCCAGAAGAGGCACGGTGTAGCCTGTCTACTCTCTGAAACAAACATGCCAACTCCCTGTCATGTCTACCATTTAAAAAGTTGATTTTAATATTATCTTATTGGCATGCAGGAGACAGCCAATCAATGATTCTCTCTTCTCATTGAAGTTTCTGTCTCTCCCCTCTTCCTTCTTCTCTGAAATCAATAAAAACATATTTAAACAAATAATAATATCCTCATCCTGTATGATTATCTCCTGTTAGCCAAATTGCTGTTTAAAAATTGATAAGCTTCTGCTTATTGGATCTTATTGAAAAAAGTCAAATACATTTATTTTTCGGAGACACACGTGTCAGGTGGAAGGCAATGCTTTTACCCAGTTGAGTCAGGAGCAATAAGAGAGGCCTCAAACTGGCAGGGGCAAATCGAGAAGAACAGTGGTGCCCGCTTTTAGAAGACGGGTCCTCGAGGCTGGGGAAGGTGAGGCAGCCACGCTGTTCCTCTGTCACACATCTCCCAAAATCCTGACTTTTCCCACTTCAAACATGATTTTAGTGAAAACTTTATTTTTGTGTTTAAATATATTTTATTGGTTTTTCACAGAGAGGAAGGGAGAGGGACAGAAAGTTAGAAACATCGATGCGAGAGAGACATCGATCAGCCGCCTCCTGCACACCTGCTATGGGGATGCGCCCGCCACCAAGGTGCATGCCCTTGACCGGAATCGAACCTGGGACCTTTCAGTCCGCAGGCCAACGCTCTATCCACTGAGCCACACCGGTTTCGGCTTTTAGTGAAAATTTTAAAGGGGTTATGTCCCTTTGGGCTCCTGGCTTATGGAGAGTTGCATCCCATCCACCCCACCACTTTCCTTCTCGGGGACACTGACTTCTCACCGTGAGAAGCCGCTGACTGGCCTGGCTCACGCTTAACCTGCTGCCCTCCCCTGCGCGGTCTGTGAGCCAGAGTGCAGGCTGAAGGGCTGATGAGATTCAGGGAAACAATCTGACTTCCTGTAGTTTCTCACCAGGGGGCACAGGCTGCCAGGGGTCTGAAGGTACATTTCATCGCTTGATGAAAGGTTTATAAAGGTAAATTCCTCTTGGAAATTACACACACACAACATTTATTTTTCAGAAAACCTTTCACCGGAATTCAGGCATGAAACAAGTATTTCACAGCGGGTTGCAAAACTGCTGATTTCTACCATTCATTTCACACACACACACACACAGGGAGAACGGCAGGGAGAAAGGAAGAGACAGAGAAGAAAAAAAGGGGCAAAGAGAAAAATCAGAGCAGGAGGAGGCCTCCATGAATCAGTATCTGATTTTGCAAATGAGGAAACAAATAATAATAATAGGACTGAGAAGTGAAGTGGCTTGATTAAAGTCACAAAGGATTAGTTAGAAACGGGTCCACTGACTGCATGCCATGCACTGCCATGTGTTGGCATTAACTTCTCCAGATACTGAATTTATAACATTTACCAGATTTGAAAGAGTGATTAAAGGAATGAATGTTGTCTGGCTTCCAAAAAGAAAATAAAAATATGACTTGCATACAACTAAATGATCCAAAGGAATGTTGTCTAAATTCTCACTTAAATAGAAGCCCAGTTAAAAATTATGTAAATTCATTCCTCAAGAAATTAAAAACTGAACTATCATGT